>WNWK01030217.1:0-23690 GCA_009830355.1 Cherax destructor
ATTTCCTTTCTCTTGGCCAAAATGGAAGAGATGGTTGAATGGGATTTGCCATAGAGCCTGACATTCTTTACCACAGGCTTGGCACTAGGAGCTTTCTTGGGGCCCATGGTGGCTTATTTACCAGTTACAAGCACTAAAAACACTGGAATAATGACAATGTGTATGGTAAAGAAAGCTCCTAGTGCCAGCCCTGTAGTAAAGAGTGTCAGAAATACAGTAGAACTGAAGGTGATCATTGCACAATGGACTGATATGCAAGGCTTTATGGATGAATATCACCCTAACCAAGCTGTTGCAGGCCATGCTGGCAACCTGTACAATGACATTGTGGTGTCCCATTTCAGGGATGTTTTAAAGAATCGCCAGACACAGAGCTCCTTGGACAGATTTTTTGTGAGCGTGAATTCCAGTGACTCTCAAGCTGGTCCTAGTGGCATTAAAAGAAAAAGGCCAGTAACCCCAGAAAAGAATGTCCACCTGCAGTGTTAAACAAGTACACGATACAGTAAATTAGTTCCCTATTTATTTTACACATGTCTAGAGTACTTAAAAGCTCTAGCAAGAACTTAGGTTAGTACAGAATTTGTAAACCTTTTAAGGCAGAAGGAAAAATTGAACTTTCAGGAAACATTAAGAACTCTCATCGTCAAGCAAGAGAAGAAATCTAGTTTACACAAGATTAAACTGACAGTACAAAAGGTGCCATTAGCTCAAGAGAAAGTCACTGAAGACACTACTGAATTTCATATATAAAAAATTCAGAAAGCTTAAATTGAACACCTATATTTTATCAACACCTATATTTTATCTTGCCTGAAATGCTCGCATAACAAGATCTTCCTACATATACATACTAGCAGGTGCCAATTTCGTAAAAACTGATGTAAATATACAAGTGTATAATATACTATGTACATACACTTTCATATACATACTATACAGTGAGCCCCCGGTTCTCGTCGGCAATCCGTCAGAGAGGGCCCGTCGACCACCGGTTTGGTCGAACTCCGATTCTATTTTCCCCATAAGAAATAATGGAAATAAAATTAATCCGTCCCAGACATCCAAAAGTATTAAAATAAAATATTTTTTAGAACTTTTTGACATTAAATTAAACACAATTTTATAACAAAATTATAAATAAATAGTACAATAACATGTCACTTACTTTTATTGAAGAGTTGTTGATGTGTGGAGGACGGGAGAAGATGGAGTAGTATGCTAGTGTTTGGAAGGGGAATCCCCTTCCATTAACACTGCAGGTAACAAGTTCTTTTCTGGGGTTACTTCCCTTTTTCTTTTAATGCCACTAGGACCAGGTTGAGAGTCACTGGACCCCTCTCTAACAAAAAATCTGTCCAGGGAGCTCTGTGTCTGGCGGTTCTTTAAAATGTTCTTAAAATGTAACAAGACATTGTCATTAAACATGTCGCATACACGGCGTGCAACATCTTGGTTAGGGTGATAATCATCCATGAAGCCTTGCACATCAGCCCATTTGTCACAGATCTCCCTAATCCTTGAAGAAGGCACCTTCTTCCATCTCGGTTCCACCTCCTCCTCCTCTGGACCATTTTCCTGACCTGTGGTCTCTTGTTGCAGTTGCTGTTGAAGCCCTTGAGGATCTTCAGTGGTTAACTCTTCATTGTGCTCCTCCACCAACTCTTCCACATCCTGGGTACAAACATCCAACCCCATGGACTTGCCCAGTTCCACAATTTCTTCCACAACAGGCTCAGGCTCAGGGTTCTGAGGCTCAGCCCCAAAACCTTCAAAATCTAGGACACAGTCTGGCCACAATTTTCTCCAGGCAGAGTTCAAAGTCCTGGTAGTCACTTCCTCCCAAGCCTTACCTATAAGCTTTACACAATGCAGGATATGGAAATGCTCTTTCCAAAAGTCTTTTAGTGTCATATCCATGTCTGTGGTTACATCAAAGCACTTTTGAAACATTGCTTTGGTGTAGAGTTTTTTAACCCTTTGGGGGTTTTGGTCGTACTAGTACGTCTTACGCACTGGGGTTATTGACGTACTAGTACGCCTAAATTCTAGCGGCCTCAAATCAAGCAGAAACAGGCTGTTAGGCCTAGATGTGATAGAATGGGTCTGTGCGGTCAGTGTGTGCAGTATAAAAAAAATCCTGCACCACACAGTGCATAATGAGGAAAAAAAAACTCTGACCGTGTTTTTGGTTTAAAACAGCGACTTTGCAGTCTATTTTCGTATGGTATTTATTGTTGTATTCTCGTTTTCTTGTTTTCATTTGATAGAATGGAAGATATATTACAGAAATAGAGATGATTTTGATTGGTTTGACAATAAGAAGTACCTTGAAATTGAGCTCAAAGTAGCGAAAATGTTCGATTTTTGACGATGTTCAAGAGAAAACAAATCACACCATGCGTCCAATACACATCAACTGGAGAGTCTAATATTCTTGCACAAGTGCTCTGATACTATTCATACCATTTTTACAATGATGCAGTTGTATACATAACAATAAATATTCTATTTTTTTGTGAGAATAAAAATTCAAAATGGAAAGCAAAAGTAATGTAAAAGGGGCCTGGAGACGTGACTAATGAACAGAGAAGATGTTATTTTAGTGCCAGGAATGTCTGTCTTGTTTATTATGGATCCTATTTTGAAATTAGCATCGTTTGAAATTTGTGTGAAATTGGCCAAATTGCCATTTTCTGACCACTATTTTGGGTAGTTGAAATTGGTAAATAGGCGGTTTCTTGTACTCAATCGATAGAAGAAATAGAGTTGTAGCGAAATAGCTATAAATTTAGTAGACTGAAGCATTGCAATGTGCCGAAAATAGGGCTCAAAGTGGGCGAAATCGCCGATGCGTAAGTGTCATGGCTACCACTAACTTCGCGAAAGCATAATTCCGTTAGTTTTTGATCAAATTTCATAATTTTTGTGGCGTTATGATCGGAAAAAGATTCTCTATCATTCCATAAGAAAAAATAATTTTTTTTTTTTTAAATTCGTGGACCCTGAGAACGAGTTTCAGAGACCCCCCTTGGACCCCCAAAGGGTTAAAGTTGCAAATGACCTGCTGGTCCATGGGCTGGAGGAGAGGAGTGGTATTAGGGGGCAAGAACTTCACTTTGATGAACTCACAGCCCTGCACAATTTGCTCTGCCAAGTCTGGAGGATGACCAGGAGCATTGCCCATTATCAGGAGACACTTAAGTGGTAAATTATTTTCCTCGAGATATTTCTTCACACTGGGGCCAAACACGTTTTTGAACCATTCAAGGAAAATTTCCCTAGTGACCCATGCTTTACTGTTAGACTTCCACATCACACACAAATTAGACTTTTTGATACCACATCTGCCAAACACTCGGGAATTTTCAGAATGATACACCAGTAAAGGCTTCACTTTGCAATCACCACTGGCATTAGCACACATCATGAGAGTGAGCCTGTCTTTCATAGGCTTATGTCCTGGCTGTGCCTTTTCCTCCTTTGTAATGTAGGTCCTGTTTGGCATTTTCTTCCAAAACAGGCCTGTTTCGTCACAATTGAACACTTGTTGGGGTTGGAATTGTTCATTCTCTATGTACCCCTGGAATTCTTGCACATATTTTTCAGCAGCACTTTTGTCAGAACTGGCAGCCTCACCATACCTCACAACACAATGTATGCCACTTCGCGTCTTAAATCTGTCAAACCAGCCTTTGCTGGCTTTAAATTCGTTCACTTCAGCACTCGTTGCAGGCATTTTCTTGACGAGTTCATCATGCAACTGCCTTGCCTTTTCACATATTATTGGCTGCGTAACACTATCTCCTGCTAACTGTTTCTCGTTGATCCACACCAACAACAAAGTTTCCACTTGTTCCAGCACTTGAGATCTCTGTTTTGTGACCATACTTGCACCTTTCGCAACAACAGCATCCTTGATTTCCTTTCTCTTGGCCAAAATGGAAGAGATGGTGGAATGGGATTTGCCATAGAGCCTGGCCAGCTCAGTGACACGCACTCCACTTTCATATTTTGCTATCATCTCCTTCTTCAATTCTACCGTATTTCTGACATTCTTTACCACAGGCTTGGCACTAGGAGCTTTCTTGGGGCCCATGGTGGCTTATTTACCAGTTGCAAGCACTAAAAACACTGGAATAATGACAATATATATGGTATGAATGCGTGGGTGGTGCGTGGGTAGTGTTCGCTCGCTTGTAAACAATAACACACTGAGTGCCTGGGCGCCCAGCTGGGCCACGGCCACATGCGTACGCGTTCGGGACGGATAGCCGACTCGTCGAACTCCGAGTGGCCGCCTAATACCGAGTCAAAAATATTGTAAAAATCCCCGTCGAACACCGATTTGGCCGAGCACCGACGCCGTCAAACACCGGGGGTTCACTGTACATTGTTTACAGTATCTGAAATACCAAACCAGATAGTCCTAGTGTAGAATTTTTAAATTCTTACTAATCCAATTTAATGTTAATTGACAATTTTGTGTACCGACCAGTGCCACATTAAGACAATAACTTCATAGCTTCCTTTTCTCTGGCCACTACATTATCATCATTGCGTGAACCCTCCATGCTAGCACCCAGATCTTGCTCCACAGTATCATTGCCTCTTGCATACCCTGAGATTCAGTGAGATTCTTGTTTGAATTTTAACCTAGAGGGTTAGCAGCCCAGGATAACTGCAAAAAAAGTCCATGCATCAAGGGCTTATCTTCTCTCTCAGGATGTGACCCACATCAGTCAACTAACACCCAGGTACCTGCTTACTGCTAGGTGAAGCAAGGGCAGGTTAAGGAAACATGCACAGCATTAACAGGTATTACTGCTACCTTGGAATAAGAGTCCTCTGCACATTTGGCACTGAACTTCAATCTTAATATTTTAATTTTGAGCCTTATGATCCCTGGGAATTACCAGATGTCTTGCTACCTTCTGGTAAACTGCATCATTTGGGAAGGACACTCAGCATGTCACTGTGCAGGTACATAAGTATCATACCTAATGTAAATTACCTAGGATAAAAAACATAAGTCACTTTTTCCACTGGGTTATACTAGATAATTTACACTAAGATAATCGTTCTCTTATCTATGCCTATAGCTTGGCCCAGCTATAGAAGAGGAAAGTGGGGAGGAAAAATATGCACTTCCTGACTGTCTTCAGGGGCCTTGTTGGCTAGCAAGTGCCACCCACATTAATCAGAATTAGGAGTTCCAGAACATAAGAATGGAGGAACACAGCAGAAGGCCTACTGGCCCATACAAAACAGGTCCACCACTACCCAGTGTAAAATGGGTACCTGGGTGTTAGTGGACTGGTGTGGGTCGCATCCTGGGACAAATTCACCTAATCTGCCCGAAATGCTCAGCATAAGCGGCTTTCTATAAAGTAGTATGTCAATGGTGTCAACTAGGCCTGTATACCATGTACATGTACTTTCAGTAAATAAAGATATATTATTTACAAGCCCCGTGGCCTGGCTGGCAAAGCTCTCACTTCACACGCGGAGGACCTGGGTTCGATTCCCAGTGGGGTGGAAACATTTTGATGCGTTTCCTTAAACCTGTTGTCCTGTTCACCTAGCAGCAAGTAGGTGCCTGGGTGTTAGTCGACTGGTGTGGGTCGCATCCTGGGGGACAAGATTGAGGACCACAATGGAAATAAGAGACAGTCCTCAATGACACTGACTTTCTTGGGTTATCCTGGGTGGCTAACCCTCCGGGGTTAAAAATGCGAACAAAATCTTATCTGTAAGAGTGTAGTGGGTGGTGGAAGTACCTCGGCTCAGCACTGCTCTTCTCTTTTATAAGATAGGGTCATTATTTTAAGGTAGGTGATCTAAGTTAGTCTCATGTGCCATAATGTTTTCTACCACCTCAGGTGTTACTTTATCGAAACACTAATCACCAGGAATTAGTTATTTTATTCAGGTATACACAGTTACATAGATTATCATACATAGCAACACATGTGTAGAGAACATAGGATAACCCAAAAAAGTCAGTGACATTTGCATTAGGGTCCTTCCCTCTGACATTGTTGGTTCTCCCTCACATAGGCCTCAGTTTTGCCTCACTTCTCCTGCAAGTAGCAAGATTGCTGCACCTCTTCCACACTCCTCTACAACTTCAGTGTTCTCGTCTAAAGGCATAGTGAAGCTGGGAAAAGTTTGGTAATACAAAGATTGGTTCTACCACGTCAAGTCGGTGCCCTGACAATATTACGAGTAATGATGCGGGAAAATATTATCTACACATTACAACTAACCATTAAATATTAAGGAGATATTTACCTCACAAACCAGGATTTTGTTCATGGTGTTTATTTTCCGCTTGGCAATGCCTCTTATTCATACAATACTTCCCAAGGAGTCAAGTAATTTTCTGCCAAATAATGAAATTATTGAAACAAACCATATCACGGGTGGGGTTCGAACCCGCGGTCAGTGTCTCAAAACTCCAGACCGAGTTATAAGACTCTCTGACCGCGGGTTCGATCCCCACCCATCCTATGGTTTGTTTGCAATCATGTCATTACGATTTCGAGAGTCATATTAAAACACAAAATACGTCAAAATATGACTGCAACTTTCTCACCTGTAAAGAAAAGCCCTTGACTTTGCACGTGTCGTTGTCGACTAGCACGTGATCTCCTTCGAAAGTTCTTGTCACATACACTGTAACAGGAGTGAGCGAATTAGCTGACAAGGTGACGTCATACCTTGTACAGGCAGTAACTCTGCTCCCTGATGCCATGACACGAGTCAGACAGTTGCCTGCCGACAGGGAGACTGTGGCTTGACAAGTGTCATCCTCTACAACAGCGCGAGAGTTAGAGTGATGGTCAGAATGGGCGTCCCCAGACTGGGTTTCACTGATAACTGAGCGCTGATGGTCAGGAGGTGACAAAATACGAGCTCTCTTATGAGGTTGGTCAGGACAAGAGGCCGACCTCATGGAGGATGTGCGACGGAAATCACGGGTTTCAAATGATTCCAAGCACTGGATGTACTCAGAGACGGAGTGGCAGGTAGTGGAACCCAAGCGTACACCCCAGAAGGGCGCGTCCACTCCGTCAAAATCCGCTTTCCACTTAGCTGGATCTAAACGGATCTTAAGGTCTGCCATGGTCTTGAAACCGATGAGCAAATCGCCTGGGAAGATGATGTCATCAACAACTAAGAACTTTCCTGACCACTTGTGATCATGGATCGCAAATTCTAAGGTTGTACAACCACGGACCGTGAGAGGGCTACCTGAAACGCCTCGCAATGTCTGAATAGCAGACGGCTCGGTCAGCATGGCTGCATGGAGACCAATGTCACGGAAGAAGGTGGAACGGACAATGTTAACCACCGAACCTGTATCAAGGAAAAGCTGAATAGGCTTCCGATGAAGTGTGGACTCAATGAGACGTCCACACGGGCTGTCATACCGAACGTGAAGTCATGACGGGCTGACTAGGTCTCCGGAGTCTCTGCTGCTAGAGGCTCGACGCTTGGTGGAGCGACTCGACGTCCTGGAAGGTACGGTTCGAGTCTCGACACCAGCATCGAGGCTCTCTGTTTCCATGCTGTCGGCAGGCGTGTCGCTGCCCAGGGTGGCGAATGCATTGCGGACAGGGACGGAATACAACGACTCCGACAGGGTGACTATCTCTTTGCATGATTTTTCTGGCGCGTCTCTTCCCCCGAACTACTGGAGGGGCTCCGGGCGGGGAGCGCTTGCCGTGGTGCGCCGACAAGATGCTGCGCAACTTGTGGCACTCACTGGAGGTATGACTGGATGTATGGTGGTAAACACAATCGCCTTCACGGTGCTGCGCATGGGGACGGTGATTATCATGGCATGGGGGCTGAGGTTTATAACACTCAGAACAGTAATGATCTCTTTTACCGCAGTTAAAACAGGTAACCACGCGTTTCGCGGGTGGTGCTGACGGCGGTGTGCGCTTATGACGCTTGGACTTAGATGGAGGAGACTCTGGCAAAGTCTTCTAGCTAGCCCACCTGTCATAACCTGACCTGCCATTTTGATTCGGCTTGGTCTGAGGTTTGTTGTTCGTCCTAGCCTTGTGTGCTGATTGCTGGACGGCTGCAGCAAAAGTGACAGGGGGTTGCACCGGCGGCGACACAAGAGTTGATGATTGAGGGACTTGCAAGGGAGTACCAGCAAGGCGACAAGCCATGTCTTTCTCGCCCAGCGGTTTAATTTTATCGATGGCATTAAAGGCGCCCAGGATGTGTTCCTTGGGGCCGAGCCCTAATTCGTCAATCCTATCATGGAGATGGAGTGGGGCATCTCTCCGCATGACGCCTCCGACGATCATGGGGATGATGTCTAAAAGTTTTATACTACCGTCACCAATGACCCACTTGCTATCCAGCATAATGTCAATAAAATCTAACGATGCTCGCTGGAAACAACAGATGCAAGCAAGGGGCTTTCATCCGGGGATTGGCACTCATTCAAGACGCTAGTGATAATGTCAAGGTAATGGCGCTGATGCCTGCGCTGGAAGTAATTACAGAATGCTTCCTTAAGCTTGGGCCATGACTTCAAATCACGCACTTCCACCAAGTCTAAGAAGGAAGTGATAACACTTAGGGATTTGTCCACAGCTACCACAGCAGCGTTAACAAAGTGCGCTTCAGTGGGGTTATCGGTTCGTCCCTTAACTGTCGTCTCGACCGATTTGAACCAAGTCTCCAACATACTGGCGCGACCATCGAACAAAAGGGACTGGCTGGAATGACATGAATTGCCATTCGTGGCCGCGATATGGGCTACTACCTGGCCAACCGTTGGGCAGGCCTCCCCCCGATGGGACCTAACAGGAGAGGCATCAGTGCCATCTGTGGCAGAAGCTTGGGCACTGAGACGGCCACTGCGTGTCTGAGTCATAGCGTCAGTTACAAGCACGAAATAAGTCACGGAGAAAGGGAAAGGGATCAAAGCAAGAATTGATATGCAAACGGCTAGAACTCAACACAGAGTCAGAGAGGACACAACACGGTGTTACTCGAAAACTGCTTATTTGTTAACAAATGCGTGAATTACGTCAAAAAAAGGAATGGTACTCACTGAAACTCAAGGTAAATATTGGATACAAGTGAATTAATTGCTGGGGTGTTCACAGAACAAAAGCAGAGATAACTGGCAAGAAAATTGCATGAAAATGAATGAACTGTAACAGGTAACGGAATTAACAAAAGTTTGCAAATTAAAATGAAAACTGGGTATTACACACACTGTACTGCAGTGCAGGCTTGCTCAACACACAGCAAAATGTTGCAGGTGCTGGCAGTTGCAATTAGGTATGGTAAAGAAAAATATGAATTCACTTGCAGCAAGGTAAGGTGACAAAACAATTTATAATATCAATCTTCAATGGTACTAAAAACAGTCACAAAAATTTACTGTATCAAGAAGTACTGAATTTCACACAAAAAGGCAATGAGTAAAATGCAAAAAGTTACAGGTGGCAAAAAGAGTGTACACTGACACAAGAAAAAAAAATGACAAGTAAATTCTGGTTCAAAAGTATGAAATTTCACAGGTAAGTATTGCAATAATGGCAATTAATCAGGTTCCTGGGAATTCAAGGGCAGGAACTGATAATGCACTCAATGACAGGGCATAAACATTAACAGAATGCACAAAGAAATAATATGGAGAAAAAAATTAAATTGAGACACTGGAGAAAATGTAAGTGTCTAGTCACAAGTTCTTGAATTCAAGCAAAATAAAACTGACACTGGCAAGTATTAAAATAACACTTTGAACACACTAACACATCAGAACTGTGCAGGGTTGTCAACAATTTGTGGCTAGCTTGCAGGTGCAACAATCAAAATAATAGCAGACAGATATGACTTGCAATTAAAAAAAAAAAAAAATATATATATATATATATATACAGTGGTACCTCGAGTTACGATATTTTTTCGTTCGAGAATGCTGTTCAAGTGCCATTACCAAACGAATTTATCCCCATAAGGAATAATGTAAAATAGACTAGTCATTTTACACCCCCAAAAATATACTTACAAAAGCATTTAAAAAAATAAACTTACATAAAAGGACGATTTTGGGGACCATCGTAACTTGAGGTACCACTGTATTATATAATATATATATATATATTATATAATATATATATATAGATATATATATATATTATATAATATATATATATATATTATATAATATATATATATAGATATATATATATATATATATATATATATATATATTATATAATTTATATAATATATATACAGTGGTAACCCGACTTACGATGGTCCCCAAACTCACCCTTTTATGTAAGTTTATTTTTTAAATGCTTTTGTAAGTGTAATTTTGGGGGTCTAAAAGGACTAGTCTATTTTACATAATTTCTTATGGAGATAAATTCGTTTGGCAATGGCACTTGAACAGCATTCTGGAATGAAAAATATCGTAAGTCTGGGGTACACTGATATATATATATATATATATATATATATATATATATATATATATATATATATATATATATATATATATATATATATATATATATATAAACAAACATACCACAGGTGGGGTTCGAACCCGCGGTCAGAGAGTGGCCCAGTGGCTAACGCGACGGTCAGGAGTTTTGAGACTCTGATCGCGGGTTCTAACCCCACCCGTGGTATGGTTCGGCTTTCTATATAGTAGTTCGTGTACATGTACTTTTAGTAAATAAAGATATTATTATTATTATTAATAGTCACGCGAGTCGCATTTTCGTCTCCCTTACAAACTGTGGTCTTAATTGTAAATGATTTATTCTATCCTGAACTAGAATGTTCCATGAATAAATAGACATAAGTTTGTACACATTTACACCTTTCAGTCTAAGGAGAACCTCTGACAGAAATATATAAAATATTCAGCTCGTTTTCCTATCTCCAGTTATATATGTTATATATGTACAGTTATATATGTATGTATGTATAATCATTGTCCCTGGGAGGAATGACATAATCATTGTCTCTGGAAGGAATGACATAATCATTGTCCCTGGAAGGAATGACAATCATTGTCCCTGGGAGGAATGACAATCATTGTCCCTGGCATGAATGACAATCATTGTTCCTGGAAGGAATGACACAATCATTGTCCCTGGCAGGAATGACAATCATTGTCCCTGGCAGGAATGACATAATCATTGTCCCTGGCAGGAATGACAATTATTGTCCCTGGCAGGAATGACAATCAGTGTCCCTGGCAGGAATGACATAATCATTGTCCCTGGCAGGAATGACAATCATTGTCCCTGGCAGGAATGACACAATCATTGTCCCTGGCAGGAATGACAATCATTGTCCCTGGCAGGAATGACATAATCATTGTCCCTGGCAGGAATGACAATTATTGTCCCTGGCAGGAATGACAATCATTGTCCCTGGAAGGAATGACATAATCATTGTCTCTGGAAGGAATGACATAATCATTGTCTCTGGAAGGAATGACATAATCATTGTCCCTGGAAGGAATGACATAATCATTGTCCCTGGAAGGAATGACATAATCATTGTCTCTGGAAGGAATGACATAATCATTGTCTCTGGAAGGAATGACATAATAGTTGTCCCTGGCAGGAATGACATAATCATTGTCCCTGGAAGGAATGACATAATCATTGTCCCTGGAAGGAATGACATAATCATTGTCTCTGGAAGGAATGACATAATCATTGTCTCTGGAAAGAATGACATAATCATTGTCCCTGGAAGGAATGACATACTCATTGTCCCTGGAAGGAATGAGAATCATTGTCCCTGGAAGGAATGACATAATCACTGTCCCTGGAAGGAATGACAATCATTGTCCCTGGAAGGAATGACAATCATTGTCCCTGGCAGGAATGATACAATCATTGTCACTGGCAGGAATGACATAATCATTGTCCCTGGAAGGAATGACAATCATTGTCCCTGGAAGGAATGACAATCATTTTCCCTGGAAGGAATGACATAATCATTGTCCCTGGCAGGAATGACATAATCATTGTCCCTGGCAGGAATGACATAATCATTGTCCCTGGCAGGAATGACATAATCATTGTCCCTGGCAGGAATGACATAATCATTGTCCCTGACAGGAATGACATAATCATTGTCCCTGGCAGGAATGACATAATCATTGTCCCTGACAGGAATGACAATCATTGTCCCTGGCAGGAATGACAGTCATTGTCTCTGGCAGGAATGACAATCATTGTCCCTGGCAGGAATGACAATCATTGTCCCTGGCAGTAATGACAATCATTGTCCCTGGCAGGAATGACAATCATTGTCCCTGGCAGGAATGACATAATCATTGTCCCTGGCAGGAATGACATAATCATTGTCCCTAGCAGGAATGACATAATCATTGTCCCTGGCAGGAATGACAATCATTGTCCCTGGCAGGAATGACATAATCATTGTCCCTGGCAGGAATGACAATCATTGTCCTGGCAGGAATGACATAATCATTGTCCCTGGCAGGAATGACAATCATTGTCCCTGGCAGGAATGACATAATCATTGTCCCTGGCAGGAATGACAATCATTGTCCCTGGCAGGAATGACAATCATTGTCCCTGGCAGGAATGACAATCATTGTCCCTGGCAGGAATGACATAATCATTGTCCCTGGCAGGAATGACATAATCATTGTCCCTGGCAGGAATGACATAATCATTGTCCCTGGCAGGAATGACATAATCATTGTCCCTGGCAGGAATGACATAATCATTGTCCCTGGCAGGAATGACATATTGTCCCAGAATGCATTATTGTCCCTGGAGGAATGACATAATCATTGTCCCTGGCAGGAATGACAATCATTGTCCCTGGCAGGAATGACATAATCATTGTCCCTGGCAGGAATGACATAATCATTGTCCCTGAATGCAAGGAATGACAATCATTGTCCCTGGGAGGAATGACAATCATTGTCCCTGGCAGAATGACAATCATTGTCCCTGGCAGGAATGACAATCATTGTCCCTGGCAGGAATGACAATCATTGTCCCTGGCAGGAATGACATAATCATTGTCCCTGGCAGGAATGACTAATATTGTCCCTGGCAGGAATGACAATCATTGTCCCTGGCAGGAATGACATAATCATTGTCCCTGGCAGGAATGACAATTATTGTCCCTGGCAGGATTGACAATCATTGTCCCTGGCAGGAATGACAATCATTGTCCCTGGCAGGCAGAGACAGTATACTAACATCAAGAAACAATGTCAAAGCTCAGCTTCTCTCAGGCCTTATTAAGTACACCTAAGTTTATTTGGTAACTAAGATTTACTTATGATTTGGTCACTTGTACATAACATGCATTTCTAGATCGACATGCAACATTATGTCTACAATGTAAGGCGCCAAAAAATCATTATTTTGTTTTTTAATATGAAATATGTAACCCCGTAAAGTTTTTTAAGGTCTAATTGTACATCTATCTCTCATTCTCTCTCTCTCTCTACACTCATTCTCTCTCTCTACACTCATTCTCTCTCTACACTCATTCTCTCTCTCTCTACACTCATTCTCTCTCTCTCTCTACACTCATTCTCTCTCTCTCTCTCTACACTCATTCTCTCTCTCTCTCTCTACACTCATTCTCTCTACTAATTCTGTCTCTCTCTCTACACTTATTCTCTCTCTACTCATTCTCTCTATCTCTCTACACTCATTCTCTCTCTTTCTCGCTACACTCATCCTCTCTCTCTACACTCATTAATAATAATAATAATAATAATAATAATAATAATAATTTTATTTCAATGCATGTTACAAGTGTACAATGTTATTGGTAGTTACAATTATAAAACAATTATAAAACTGTAATCAAGGAGAGCCACTGGCATGCCATGGCATTAGGGCAGTTTATTCTAGAGACTTATTCACTAAGTACTTAATGCTAAAGAAATTGATTGAGTTTATTTTAGTTCTGTATTATGGTTAAATTAGTTAAATAGTTAATACATTTGACTATATAGTATAAACAATACAGAGAAAGTTTTAGAGTTTAATCTAGTGTAGATTTATTTCAAATTACAGATGATGATACTATAAGTTTAATACAATACTGAGAAATGAGTTACAACGAAGTGTTATGGAGGTCATATATTGAGATTTCTTAAGAAAATATGATATTAGTTTGGAAGTTTACATATGAGTATGAGATACGCGTGATAAGGATGATGAAATTCTTGAATTGATTTCGTAATATATTGGTTCAATTTGTTAGTATTTTCTGTAATGAATCAGATTTTGGGGCTGGTCTTCTCACAAGGTTAACTGATCTTCTCTTACATAACTTCATTCTCTCGCCCTCTCTCATTCTCTTCTACACTCATCTCTGCCCTCTCATTCTCTTCCCCACTCTCTCATTCTCTTTCCCACTATCTCATTCTCTTCCCACTCTCTCATGCTTCTCCACTCCTCCCTGGTTATTGACTGACTTCTAGTAGAAAATAATTATATTTTACTTATTTTTTTAACCTGGTTTCCTTTAGTTGTTGCAGAGGGACTCAGCACATTGTTGTTGTTGTGGTTTATAGGGCCACTGACAGCATACGCCGTATCACATTGCTCTTGACAATCTTCTTGGTTGTTGTTGTTTATAGTGCCACAATCTTCTTGGTTGTTGTTGTTTATAGTGTCACAATCTTCTTGGTTGTTGTTGTTTATAGTGCCACAATCTTCTTGGTGTTCTCTCTGTCTGATAACTCAGACTCTTAATATTTTTTGTGGTGGGCCTGAGGGCGTCTCACTGTCCAGTGGACGTTTAACAGACTTCTTTCTTGCATTTAGTACATAACGTATCATAGGATCCGTCAATACGCTGTCTTTTGGATCGTCGCAGGTAGTGACTATATTGTTTTCAAATTCATTTAACATTTCATTGACCCGTTTGATTGCCTTATTATCATTGAAAAACCTCATCCTGATCATGAACCAACGGCGGATGTCCTCGGGGTCCGTGAGCCCGCAGCTGACCACTATATCCATGAAGGATAGTGCTTGGTACGTGCAGGTGCCGTTGTGCTGACGCAAACGAACGTCTAGGAAATATTTGAAGCAGGGATTCTTCTTAAAGTACTTCATTATCATTTAGCGGGCGATCTCACAATTGCCACCGTCATAGTAGAGTAAGGTCCCATCCAAGCAGAAGTAGAATGACACGACATGATAGTCACCTATCAGAACAAAGCGACCATGACCCTTGGGTACAAGATGCCCACCAAGTAGTTGGTCGCTGGTCACAACTTTACATCTTTTACCGAATGGCCGAGGCGTCTTCTTAAGAATGAGGGCGAAATCAGGATCTGTCAGTGGTTTGGTGGCCTCCAGGAGAGGGTGATAGTAACCAAGTACTTCCACGTCCATTATCTTCGACTCACTAACTAAGGATAAAGGCGGGGCTCGAACCCACAACACTTGGAGTTATAAATCTCCAGAGGGGAGTGCTAACCACTAGGCCAGCAGGGAACAACTAAAGTAAGTCAACCAAGTTTATTTATATACCATAGAAATGTTAGTATAGGCACCATATAGTGAGTGATAGTATAGTGTATTATATAGTGATATTGGAATGTTGGTATAGGCACCATATAGTGAGTGATCCCGTAGTGTATTATATAGTGATATTGGAATGTTTGTATAGGCACCATATAGTGAGTGATAGTATAGTGTATTATATAGTGATATTGGAATGTTGGTATAGGCACCATATAGTGAGTGAGAGTATAGTGTATTATATAGTGATATTGGAATGTTGGTATAGGCACCATATAGTGAGTGAGAGTATAGTGTATTATATAGTGATAGTGGAATGTTGGTATAGGCACCATATAGTGAATGATAGCATAGTGTATTATATAGTGATATTGGAATGTTAGTATAGGCACCATATAGTGAATGATAGCATAGTGTATTATATAGTGATATTGGAATGTTTGTATAGGCACCATATAGTGAGTGATACCGTAGTGTATTACAGTGGACCTCGGTTAACGAATACCCGAATCGTGCAATTATGTAAGTATAATTTGTAAGTTCTTGTGGAAGTGTATTTTGGGTCTGAAATAGACTAACCTACGTGAAATTTTCCTTAAGGGAGTAAATTCGTTCGGTAATGGCACTTGAGCAGACTTCAGGAGTGAAGTTTTTACGAAACTCGGGGGTCCACTGTATATAGTGATAGTGTAATGTTTGTATAGGCACCATATAGTGAGTGATAGTATAGTGTATTATATAGTGATAGTGTAATGTTTGTATAGGCACCATATAGTGAGTGATAGTATAGTGTATTATATAGTGATAGTGTAATGTTTGTATAGGCACCATATAGTGAGTGATACCATAGTGTATTATATAGTGATAGTGTAATGTTTGTATAGGCACCATATAGTGAGTGATAGTATAGTGTATTATATAGTGATAGTGTAATGTTTGTATAGGCACCATATAATAATAATAATAATAATAATAGTTTATTTAGACATGGTACAATGATACATAGTTGGGTAGACATGATACATAGGTATAAATGAGATGTACATGCCAAAAGCCCCTAATATGCTGTGCATTTCGGGGATTTCTTTTTTCTCAAGAGCGGTGTAAATTATTTCTAACATGTGTATAATGGCATCATTTTTATTTTTATTAGGCCTGAATCCAAATTGACAGTGGTTGAGTACGTTGTTGGAGGTGAGGTAGGAATATATTTGTCTATGTGCCTATTACATACATAGAACACTCTATGCAAATATTAACCCACCACTCAAACTTCTCCTTACCAATTTTAACAGGACACATGACCATAACACTAGACACAGATCACTCCTCGATGTTCCCCGTGTCCATCTAACACTATGTAAAAACTCAATGCATATAAAAGGCACGAAAATTTGGAATTCATTACCTGTCATTGCCAAAGAAACCCTACCTGTACCCCAATTCAAAACGATGCTAAAAAACCACCTTCTCACCCAAAGCTAATTGCTCCATATCAAACATTCCCAGCAAAGTAGAATAATCACTTAACGTAAAAACCTGACTAATCAATCGAATGTAATGTATGAATGAATGAATGAATTATAATGACCACGTAAACTAACTGCAATGCAATTAATTGTTTTAAATTGTTATCTCACTCAATTAGTTGCATTGCTACAATAAATTGCTACAATTAATTGATATGTTCAACTTATATTCAATGTTTATAACTTAGATATGCAACTTTACTTATTTTATAAATTATCAACCATAACTTTTTATTATTTTATTATTATTATTGCTTTAATTTGTTTAATCTGATTTAATTAATTTTGTAATGAAGACAAAAGTACAAAACTATGTTTAAAAAATGTCATGTCTAAACTATGTTCAAATTTCATAGCTTAAATACTCACCTTTACTCATTGTAAACTATCTACAAAAATTCTTACAATTTAGTTTTAAGTTAATTTTAAGTATGCCCAAAATGCCCTGCATATTAGGGGCTTTTGGCATGTACACCTCATGTAATCTCAATAACCAAATGTAATTCTTTGTATCATGTCCAAATAAACTATTATTATTATTATTATTATGAATTAATTTTTCAAAGATTTTGGAGAGAAGGGGTAAGTTAGATATCGGCCTGTAGTTATTCAGGTCTGTTTGATCTCCTCCTTTATGTATTAGGGTGACCCTCGCTATTTTGAGTATTGATGGGGAGGTAGAGGATTCAATGGATTTGTTAAAGAGTGTTGCAATAATTGGTGAGAGAACTTGAGAGGCTTTTTTGTACATAAAAGGTGGTAAGTTATTTAGGTCACCACACTTGTTCAATCCATGCAGGTTTTTCTGTGACAATCTTTGCAGTCTTAAGATGTTCAGCAGTGCACTTCTTATCGTTCCCAACAGTAGTTTAAACATTACACTCATTGGAACACTGGTCTGTAGTCAGGGTCTTATGGCTCTCACTATTTAATACTAGCATCATGCCACTATCTTCCATTCATTTGGCATTTCACTTCACTAGGGATTTGTTAAAGATTTGTATCAACAACAAAGATTTAGGAAAACATCAGCCTAGACAGATTTGAGATGTGGCTAGCTTTATAACAGTGCCTGCTCTTTGATGGATAGGTGGGATATTGCAGGTTTGTGGATTATTTGATTTGTGTTGTTCACTCTTTTCTTGAAAACCAAAACCAGCCGTGGAATGAATGATGGTTAATGTGGCAATAATGGTAGAATTACCAACAAAATGTTAGGTAAATGGACATAGGTGTAACTAATGTTACATTTTAATGTGGCAATGTTTCTCTCTTCAGGAGCTTTGTCAAGCCGTTATAAACATTACAGGACACAGAGGTACATATGTTTAGGTAACATGTAATGTTTTAATGGCTTGACAAAGCTCCTGGAGAGCAAAACGTTGCCACAATAAACTATCACATTAGTTGCATCTGTCTATTTACTTAACATGGTTAATGTGCTTAGCTTCTTCAAGTTACCCTACCTTTGGGAGGGAGGGGGGGGTGGACATGGCTAATGTGTTGAAAATATTAGGTACAATATATATGATTTATATTGTTTTCCCCACAGGTGTTATCATTTGTGTATCCTGCTCACTTCCTGCACGTGGACATCTTGACGCGCCTCATTGCCCTCCTTAACATACCGAACTCTTCCATTTCCCCACCAGTCCTATCAGTTCTCACCTATATAGGCAAATATAAACCAATTGGTAAGTACATCCTGGCATAAAGAAAAAAATACTACAGTGGACCCTCGGTTTTCGCTGAAAATTCTTTCCAGAAAGTGCCATTACCGAACGAATTTACTTCCTTAAGAAATAATGTCACGTAGGTTAGTCTATTTCAGACTCCCAAAAATACACTTGCAAAAGCACTTATGAAAATACACTTACATAAAAGGGTGAGTTTTAAGATGACCAAAAACCGAGGGACCACTGTATTTTGTGTAGGATTGTTATATGTCTACCCTATGGTAATGATTGTTTTAATTTGAGTAGGATCACCAGCTTAGTTAAGGCTAGTGTCTTTATTGTACACATATTTAGAATGTTGAAAATTTCACAGTTATGTGAAAATACTTATACAGGAGGGCCAAGCTTATATAGCAGTTTAGGTTCTGGGCTACCTCTGTAAAGTGAATCATAGCCTTTTTTTACTTTCAAATGTATATAAAAGCCTGATAACATATTTACACTATCATATATTAAGTGAGCAATATAGCTAGGCCTAAAAGATGCATATACGGTACACACATTACTTCTTTTTTCAACAAACCGGCCGTATCCCGCCGAAGCAGGGTGGCCCAAAAAGAAAAACAAAAGTTTCTCTTTTTAACTTTAGTAATGTATATAGGAGAAGGGGTTACTAGCCCGTTGCTCCCGGCATTTAAGTCACATTTTAGTTGACTTTTACAACACACATGGCTTACAGAGGAAAGATTCTTATTCCACTTCCCATGGATATGAAAGGAAAATACATAATAAGAAATAGAACTACAGTGGAACCTCGACTTACGAGTGCCCCCAACATAAGAGTTTTTCGAGATACGAGCAGTTGCTTGGTCAATTTTTTGCTTTGAGTTATGAGCCAAAATCCGAGTTACGAGTGAGCTTCCCCTTCAAGGGAGGTTCCTTGACGCTGGTGAGGGGCTCTTGATCTAGAGAATTGGATCTGTGTTCCAGTTCCCTAAATTAAGCCTGGATATCTTCCATCCCCTCCCCCCACAGGCGCTGTATAATCCTACGGGTTTAGCGCTTCCCCATTATAATAATAATGAGTGAGCTTCAGAACGCCGCCACTAGTTGGCAGAGCAAACGTCACAACATCCGCTCACCAGTGCACTGTTTACCTCGCCGTGGAAGCATTTCTCTTGTGTTTTGCTTGCATTTTGTTCAGTTATTTTGCCAAATTTCTTTTTTCTAACCATGGGTAATAAGAAAGTAAGTGCAAAGGACAGTGCTGAGAAGAATAAGAGGATGATGTTCAAGGAATTAAAGCATGAAATCATAGATAAACACAAGCGAGGTGTGCAGGTTGTGGACTTGGCCAGGCAGTATGAGCGTAGTACTTCTACGATATGTACGATACTAAAGCAGGAGTCGATAAAGGCTATAGCTCCAGCCAAGGGCATTACAATAATTTCTAAGCTGCGGACCTCTGCCTATGAAAAGATGGAGAAGCTGCTGTTGATGTGGTTGATGGAGAAGCAGGGCCACTGACAGCATACGCCGCTCTTCCTATCTTTTCCACCCTCAACCTCCGCCAGCATCTCTTCTCCAAGGTAAATATGTGCGTACACTTTATAAAACCAGTTTATTTCTTTACATTCTCTATTATGTTTTTATACAATATTATTTATAAATACAGTGGTACCTCTACTTATGAGCAGTTCCCAACTTGAACAATTATGTAAGTGTTTTTTTGTAGGTGCTTTTGTATGTGTATTTTTGGGGGTCAGAAATGGATTAACCTAATTTTCATTATTTCTTATGGGAACAAATTCCTTTGGTATCGGCACTTGAATAGCCGTCTGGAACAAATTAAGCTCATAAGTAGAGGTACCACTGTACATTGTTTCAGTGTTCTTCTTATGAAACTAGTGATCTAGTGCAGTTAGCCTCACAAACACTGTTTTCTCTTATAATAAGACCTCAGAAGGGAAAGCATGGGAAGATATGGTCAGAGCGGGAGCAGGAATGGCTGCCACCACTCGTCACATAATGACATTTTATTCATTCTAAAGTAAAATATCGTGTTTCTATGTTATTTATATTGTTTATTATGTCATAATAGATCAATTGTGATAGATAAACAATCCGTAGAGATGATATTAGCATTATATTGAAGTATTTTGTCCTGCCTCCCGAGAGCAGGAATTCAGCTGGAATGGATTAATGGCATTTCAATTAATTTAAATGAGGAAAATTGATTTGATATAGTGGACCCCCGAAAATCGGCCGTAATCCGTTCCAGGAGCTAGGCCTAAAATCGAACTGGCCGATATCTGAACTATTATTTCCCATAAGAAATAATGTAAATACAATTAATCCGTTCCAGACACCCAAAAGTATTCACAAAAAATACATTTTTTTACAGATTAACTATAGTTCTACATACTCAAAACACATACAGTGGTACCTCGGTTAACGATATTTTTTCGTTCCAGAATGCTGTTCAAGTGCCATTACCAAACGAATTTATCCCCATAAGGAATAATGTAAAATAGACTAGTCCTTTTAGACCCGCAAAAATACACTTACAAAAGCATTTAAAAAAATAAACTTACATAAAAGGACGAGTTTGGGGACCATCGTTAACCGAGGTACCACTGTAATAACAAATAATAAATTTACATTTAAAATAACATTTACTTACCTTTATTGAAGAGACTTGCTGGCATTTGGAAGATAGGGAGAAGGAAGGAAGGGGAATCCCCCTCCAAAAGGACTTCAGGTAACAAGTCCCTCTCTGGGGTTACTTCCCTTCTTTGTCTTTTAATGCCACTGTATTTGATCTATTTTTGGCAAACATGTTAACACCTTTTGCAACATGAGCTTCCTTGAGTTCTTTTCTCTTTGCCAGGATAGAGGTGATAGTAGATTTGTTTTTGCTGTATACATCCTGGCAAGCTCCCCCACACTCCCTCACACTCTCATATTTTTCTACTATCTCCTCCTTCAGTTCGATGGTGTTCCTCACTTTCTTTACCTACCACAGGGGTGCCACTAGGAAGCTTCTTTGGACCCATGGTGACTTATTTCACAGTGACAGTCACTTAACCACCAATAAACACAATAAATTTATTGTAAAATGTTTGAATGAGCGCGCTGGGTAATGTTCACTCAATGGTAAACAACGCTAGACTGGCTCACAACGCCTGCGCGGGGAGGCGGACAGGTCTGGTACGCGGGCCGATAATCGGGGAAAAATTGGGTAAAAAAAAGTGATTGATTTTCGAGCCGGCCGATAATCAGATCAGCTGATTTTCAGGGGTCCACTACATATGAGAAAATTGAGTTACGAGCTAGGTCACGGAACAGATTAAACTCGTAAGTCGAGGTTCCACTGTATTAAGAAAAATCAAAGAAAACTCAGACGAGTGTGTATAAATAAACTTGTACATGCATGTATAGTGTGACCTAATTGTAGGTAAAAATAGCAAGATATACCTGTTATCGTGTGTTTATGAGACAAAAAAAAAATACATCAGCACTTCTACCATCATGTAACACAAATACAGTTTTCTGTTTTACTCTCATTGGCAGGACAGTAGTATACCTCCCTGGGTGGTTGCTGTCTACCAACATCCTACTCATTTAAATAAAAAATATGTGAGAAATACGGTAAATCTTTTATTTTTGGTGTGACTATGAATTCAAAATAGAAAGTCAAGTGTAATATAAGAGTCTTGGTGCCATGATTAATGAACAGAAGAAATGTTGTTTTAGTGCTGGAATGTCTGAAATGTTTATTTTGAACTATTTTTAAATTGGATTTTTTTATATTTTTGTGTAAAACTGGCCAAATTACTGACTTCTGTGCACTTTGTTGGGTAGTTGTAATAGTTAAATGGACTGTTTCTGTGTTCAGTCAAAAAATACAGAAGGCAAAATATTTTAAAAAACAAAAGAATTTGGTTGAAAGGAGAAAGGGGGAATTGGTTTTTAACCCCCTTTTAGGGTTTTTTTTTTGACGACTAGTACGTCTTACCCCCAGGGTTATTGACGTACTATACCATAAATTCTAGCGATCTCAAATCAACCCGGGAAAAGGCGGGGAGGCCTAGATGTGATAGAAGGGTCTGGGGTCAATGTGTGCAGTAAAAAAAAACCTGCCCCCACAGTGATAATGAAAAAAAAAAAAATCCACCATTTTTTTTAAAACAGGCTTTTCAGTCAATTTTCGTATGGTATTTATGGTTGTATTCTTTTTTTTTGGGGCCAAATTTCAAAAAATTAAATTTAAATTTTTATTTCATGTAATACAAGGTGGGGGTACCCCTTTTAGTTTTTAAAGTTAAAATTTATATTACAAGATGGGGCCCCCAGGCCTTTTTTAGGCAGTCTTATGATAGGTCTTACCCCAATAGCTATTTAAAAGGGTATACAGATTTAAAAGGGTTTGGTTTACAAAAAAATTTTTTTACCGGGAAATTTTAAAAAATTTAGAAAAATTTTTAAAAAATTTGTATAAAAAAAAAGAAAAATTTTTTTTTTATATTAATGATAAAGGTGATATAATTAAAAATATAGTTTTTATATTGGAAACTTAGGCAAACTTATGACTACTTAAGTATTATGGAGCAATATTTTATTAGAATTTTGGTTAGAACTGTGGAAATTAAGGGGGGAAAAAAAGATATCAATAAGTGTTTTTTTGGGTGTGGTTAGAATTTCAAAATTTAAAAGGGGGAAACACAGATATCAATAAGTGTATTTTGCTGTGGGTATGTGCAAGATAAATAGTTTTCGTAGGTTAACACCGGTTGGGGGTAATGGGTAAGATGTTTTTTTAAAAATGCTTTTGGGAAAAAGGAGGTTTCCCCCAGTTCTAGGGGGTTTTTAGGGGGAGTTCCCCGATTTTTGGGCCCTTTTTTTGCATTAATTTTTTATAGATTTAATGGACACGG
>WNWK01030218.1:0-23689 GCA_009830355.1 Cherax destructor
ATAATAATTTAGCATCCATTATAGTCAACCAATATGGGAGCGCAAGTCAGCATACATGGGAGCCGCCCTAACCAACAAACATGGAGCCGCCCCCCCAGAGCGCCCAACTAACATGGGAGCCGCCCCATTAACATGGGAGCCGCCCCATTAACATGGGAGCCGCCCCATTAACATGGGAGCCGCCCCATTAACATGGGAGCCGCCCCATTAACAAACATGGGAGCCGCCCCATTAACAAACATGGGAGCCGCCCCATTAACAAACATGGGAGCCGCCCCATTAACAAACATGGGAGCTGCCCCATTAACCTCTGCAAAGAAATAAACTTTTGACTGATTTTGATTTGAAAGTTACTCACGTTGAAGTCCCATTATTTGAAGGGTACTCACGTAGAAGTTCCCATTATTTGAAGGGTACTCACGTAGAAGTTCCCATTATTTGAAGGGTACTCACGTAGAAGTTGCCATTATTTGAAGGGTACTCACGTGGAAGTTGCCATTATTTGAAGGGTACTCACGTTGAAGTTCCCATTATCTGAAGGGTACTCACGTTGAAGTTCCCATTATTTGAAGGGTACTCACGTTGAAGTTCCCATTATCTGAAGGGTAGTCACGTTGAAGTTCCCATTATCTGAAGGGTAGTCACGTTGAAGTTCCCATTATCTGAATGGTAGTCACGTTGAAGTTCCCATTATCTGAAGGGTAGTCACGTTGAAGTTCCCATTATCTGAAGGGTAGTCACGTTGAAGTTCCCATTATCTGAAGGGTAGTCACGTTGAAGTTCCCATTTTATTAATCACAGGCTTCAGTTGGTTCCTGGAAAAAGCAACATTAATATTAGAGTGACTCATGTTCAATGTTACATAAATAAACGACACTAGTGACTTACCTTATACACTTCAAGAGTGGTTCTACCCTTCCCATTACTTCTATCAATGTGGAATAACTGTAAACCCTGAACGACATTCAGCATCCGTGTCCCGATTTTTCACATTAAACCACGTCTCAGTTATGGCAAATAACTCAGCCTCACTATCTCTGTAAAAACTTCACTGCATTGAGTAATGTACCTCCTATTGCATACATTTGCCACATATTGTGACCCCAGAATTTGGCCCCAATGTATATACATATCTGTTTATATGTGATTGATGTATATTTCCATTTTCTATAATTTTATATTGCTGATATTCTCGATAATAGCTAAATCGTTAATATCTTGCTTTATATTATTATTTGACCTATTTGACTTATATTTGACATTATTTGATTTAGCTATGCTCATTAGGTAGGATGTAACATTATAAATTGTGCTCATGTTTGTAGTAGCTGCCTTGGAGTTGGCAAACTACCGATTAGGACACTACGCTTGATATGTTGCCGGCGTCTAGTTGCTGGGAGTCGCTGACCACACCTGAGGCGGGTGACTGCTGCTCCTTCCTCGAGAGCACTACGCAGCTGGACATCGTTGAGTCAACACCTCTCTACTGTCTCTGCTTGTTTTCTCGCCATTTAGACTCTGTTTGGGTAGAGTATGTATTCGGTGGTGAGACGAAACGTACTTCTCAGGACTCTCTGTAACTCTGTTCACAGAGGATAGAATAGACAGTGATTTTCGACGTTTTTCTGGGTTGTGTCACATTGACACTGAGACAACTCAGGTCTCTAGCTACAGCTCCTGACCTAATTCGATAAGGCATCTGTGCACCGTCACAGTTTGGGATTGTTTATGCTGAACCTAGCTTTAGTAGAAAGGGAGTTTTGTGACTGTTTTGGAGGATCTATTGATGTTCCCCAGTTAGGGTCGATTTTATATCTCCTTGTTCCTGACGCTGTGTTGCTGTTGCTCGTTATATTGCTGTTCTGCGAATTGGTCATTTTACTGGTCAATCAAGCTGTTCTGGTTGTCAGTTTGTTAGAGAAGCTAGCTTATGAGAAGTTCAGTCGGACACTGGTTGAGTAGAGTCTTAGAGTTACCTGGAGCTCACTCATACTCGCATATATTCTTATTTGCATATATATGTATTATTGTAATTACTGACATTATACCTGTTGGTACTTCAGAGTCATTTAGATATATGTGCCCTCAGCACAGCCTTATTGTATATGAGAGCAGTGTAGGAGCTAACCTCCTAATTAACCTCCTAATGCATTACTTAATGAACATCCTGATTATATGTACATTTATTTACTTTGAAACCCTAGACACTCGCTTTGATAATAAACCTATTAAATTTTATGCTTTGGTTAGTACCCTATCAGTTGTAATCCTCATGAGGACTATTGAAAATGTTGGATAACTGGACCAGGATACTGACTTTGTTGCAAAAGCCCAGTAACAGGCTGGATGCTAGAAGGGCTATCCTTTCTAGTGTTCACTGGAGATGTCTATTACTAATAGATATCGTGTCAAACACTACATTGCTCCCCTCAGCCTGGAATCGATTCCAGGCTGAGGGACTGATTACCTCAAACTCCTCTTTTTATACCTTCCTGCTTTGTATTGGACTGATGAAGCCACTGTGTGACGAAACGTTTCTTCAATAAAAATTCCCATATGTTGCATAAGTGTCTCAATTCTTCAAGTTGTCGGTTTTCAAAACCATTTATCACACTATTCCCCTATAATTTTTAATTATCCTCTTTGCCTTCATACAAAAGAGCTATGCATGCTCTCTGCCAATTCATAGGTACCTTACCCTCTTCCATACAATGATTTAATAAAAGCATTAACCACTCCGAAACTGCTATTAACATTTCTGTCTTTTTCCCATCAATCCCAGCTGCTTGACTTCCTTTCAGTCTACCCACTGCCTCACACACTTCCCCCCACACTCACAACTGGCTCTTCCTCCTCGCCCTATACACGAAATCGCTGCTTCCCTATCTTGGTAAGTAAGACACATAGGCAACATTTAGGCATTTATATTCAGAAACAATTTCGCTTACACAGTAGTCTTCTTCAGCCGAGTACAGAAAGTAGGTAGGAGCAGTGGAGATGTGAAGACGATGTGACCAGTCAATCACCCTTGAAGATGTAGATTTGAGGTTGTCAGTCCCTCAGCCTTTTTTTAGTTTAATATCTTTATTATGCACCCCATACCCATCCTGTGGGCGGTAGTCAAAAGATTACAGAGGTACATAATGGGGCCAGGGACAGGGCCTCAGTTTTGATAGCTGAGCAAGTTACAAAGGTAATGAACTCAGGTAGATATGGTCACAATCATGACAAGTTACAAAGGTATTTACAGATTATAGAGGTATATAATGGGTCCAGAGACTGGGCCCCAAAGTTTTGATAGCTGAACAAGGTACAAAGGTAATGAACTCACAAGTTTCAAATGTAATGAATCATGAAAGTAAATTTACTTGCTTACTTTTATACATGGTTGCAATCATAAACAAATTATAAAGCAATGAGCAATTTACTAATCTACACCCGGTCACAACTGTAATGAGTTATTGGTGCAAATATTAATTGTTGGGACACACAAACACACATACACCCACACACAGGAATCGTTCAAGACACTGTATACCGTGTACGTCAGGCCCATACTAGAATATGCAGCACCAGTCTGGAACCCACACCTGGTCAAGCACGTAAGGAAACTGGAGAAAGTGCAAAGGTTTGCGACAAGGTTAGTTCCACATCTCAGGGGTCTGTCTTATGAAGAAAGATTGAGGGAAATAGGACTAACAACACTGGAGGAAAGAAGGGTCAGAGGAGACATGATAACGACATACAAAATACTGCGGGGAATTGACAAGGTAGATAGTGACAGGTTGTTTCAGAGAGGGAACACAGAAACAAGGGGACACAACTGGAAGCTGAAGACTCAGATGAGTCAAAGGGATGTCAGGAAACATTTCTTCAGCCACAGAGTAGTCAGGAAGTGGAATGGACTAGAGAAAGATATAGTGGAGGCAGGAACCATACATAGTTTTAAGACAAGGTATGATAAAGCTCATGGAGCAGGGAGAGCAGAGACCCAGTAGCAGACAGCGAAGAGGCGGGGCCAGGAGCTGAGTCTCGACCCCTGCAACCACAATTAGGTGAGTACAATTAGGTGAGTACACACGTATGTGTGGTAATGCTTTATTTACAGGGAGCAAAGTCAGGGTATTTTTCCAGAATGGTCTGTAATATACCACTGTTGATAAAATACTTTGACATATCTTGAACATTTCTGAGTGAGTTGTCTCTGAATTCATTAATTATATCGCACTCCAGTACATAATGACGCAGGGTGTGACAATAATACAACTGGCAAAGTTTACATTTTGTTTGGTCTACATCTGGTGGGGTGATTTAACTTGCCAAAGATACTTGTAACCCAGCCAGAGGCGGGCGGTGGTGACATCCAAGAGCCTGCTTATTTTGTTGGATGCACCATAGACATGTGGCTCAGCCTGGAGAAGAACTGACAACCTCAAATCTACATCTTCAAGGCTGATCGACTGATTACATCGTCTTCACATCTCTACTGCTCCTGCCTACTTTCTGTACTCGACTGAAGAAGCCTACTGTGTAGGCGAAACGTTAAGGAATAAAGATGCTTAACTCTTGCCTATGTGTCTTACTTACCAACTTGTCGGTATAGTATGCCATTTTGATATTCGCTTCCCTGTCTTCAACATTTAACAGTTCCTCAAATATTCCCTCCATCTTCCCAATACCTCTAACTCTCCATCTAATAACTCTCCTCTCCTATTTTAACCATCAAATCCATTCGTTCCCTAGGCTTTCTCAACTTATTAATCTCACTTCAAAACTTTCTTATTAAACAAAATTTATTGATAGCATCTCACCCACTCTCATTTGCTCTCCTTTTACATTGCTTCACCACTCTCTTACCCTCTCTTTCTTTCTCCATACACTCCTCCCTCCTTGTATTGTTTCTGTGTAAAAACCTCTCATATGCTAACTTTCTCTTACTACTTTTTATCTCACTCCACCTATTTCTCTTCTTCCCTCCTTCACCCACTTTCCTGTAACCACAAACCTCTGCTGAACACTAACATACTACAATACAGTACTGTAGTGTAGCAAAAAAAAGTATCCAAAACGGTTGGGATCCTCTCCAAGATACGTTACTATGTACCGCAATCAGCCCTACTCACACTATACTATTCACTCATCTATCCCTACCTCACCTATGTCATATGTGCTTGGGGATCAACAGCAACAACTCACCTAAAATCAATATTAACTCAACAAAAAGCTACAGTAAGAATTATCACGCAATCCAATCCCAGGCAACCCCCCCCCCCCACTCTTCAAAGACCTAAATTTACTAGCTGTCCAGAACATCCACACTTACTACTGTGCAACCTACATGTACAGAACCATAAATTCCACTATTAACCCCGAACTAAAACGCTTTATTGATAGTTATGACTGGACCCATAGACACAATACCAGACAAAAATCTCTATGACATTCCACATGTCCGGCTAAATCTATACAAACGTTCAATGTACAATAAAGGGCCTAAAATCTGGAACTCCTTACCTGAAAACTCCAAAACTGCAGATTCAGCCACCATTTTCAACACTATCATCAAAAAACATCTTATCTCACTAACACACCCCACCATCACCTAAACACACACACATCCTCCTCATCTACACCAACACTGACCCAAAGGACAGTAAACATAAAATCCTGAATATAGCTATTGTCTAATAAATCTGAAACTAGTCTTAAGTTTGCCTGATTTACTCCAATATTGGAGCTTTAATAGAAACTGTGTAACATGCCAAGACAAAACCATTCTTATTACTCATTTTTGTAACACTCTAAACATTCTGAACTACCTCACTATTGTAAATCTATTTAATAATTTGAAATTTATATTCATATGTAATTTGTAATATAGATTAAGAACAGTATTAAGTCTGCCCGAAATGCCTAGCATGCCCAGGCATGCTAGGCATGCTAACGGCCATCTTTGTAATTATAGTCCTTAAATGTAAAACACACATTGTAATTTTTACAGAAAAATAAAGCATCTTGAATCTTGAAAATAGAAAAAAAACACTGTAGATATTATATGTATTACTAACACTAGATATCAAAAATTATAAGAATGTATAAAAAAAAGAAATTCACATATTTGCAAAGCAAACACGAGTAGACACTTACCATCCTGAATATGCAAACATCCCATAATATGAACCTGATACAGAACTGCTGAAGCTTAGATCCGTGAAATTAATGTTTACGTCAGTCCATATATCTGGGAACGAAACGTCTAAAGTTAACTCAACAGATAGTTTTTTTTCTATATGTACAAACAAAAACAAATGTTATTACAATGAACATTTAGAGTAATTGCTTTATGGATGGATTATTCCAATGAACATTTAGAGTAATTGCTTTATGGATTACAAGTTGGCTTGTAATTACTGGCAATGTAATTTTGAGACTTACCTTCAAAATAAATAAAGCCCAATATAGCTGTAATTATGACTAAAATCATTTAAAAGATGTCAAGGATGATTTTTACTTTTGCTGCACATTTTAGAGCGGGCACACTCGATACAAGACTTGTGGACAAAACAACAATTACTTATCCATTTTAAGAAGTGGCAATTTATTTTCTAACAAATACATGTATCCCTTTATCTCCTAGGCACAGTTTCACCTCCCCCCCACTCTACCTCAATGCACACAAAGGATTAAAGATTATTTGAAACTTTCTCTGCCAGTAATCTCCAGAACTACCGACAGCCAGCATTTTCAGAACTACCATTAAAAAAAATGCCTATCCTCCTAATATATATCTATACATGCATATTTTCAATGTCACAAACTACTGAAACAATATAAATTTACTTTATCTGTAATCCTCCCAAACATTAAAAAAATTATTGTCCCTCCTTTATGTTAATTTATTATAATCAAAAAGTGTTAAACCTACTAGGGTTATACAGCCTCTTTGTTATTAATCAAACCTGTAATTCCTCTCAGACTTGTTCAAGATATATAGTATGACCTAATAGGATATTAAATTCTCTTGTATTCATTGTAAACTCTAAATTTAAACACACTCACCCAAGTGGCACCATAGGTTAACCATCCCTGTCTACCTGGAGTCTACCTGGAGAGAATTCCAGGGGTCAACGCCCCCGCGGCCCGGTCTGTGACCAGGCTTCCTGTTGGACCAGAGCCTGATCAACCAGGCTGTTACTGCTGGCGGCACGCAGTCCAACGTACGAACCACAGCCCGGCTGATCAGGTACCGACTTGAGGTGCCTGTCCAGTGCCTGCTTGAAGACAGCCAGGGGCCTGTTGGTAATCCCCCTGATGTACGCTGGGAGGCAGTTGAACAATCTTGGGCCCCTCACACTTATTGTGTTGTCCCTCAACGTGCTAGTGGCACCCCTGCTCTTCATTGGGGGGATGTTACATCGCCTGCCGAGTCTTTGCTTTCGTACGGAGTGATTTTTGTGTGCAAGTTTGGTACTAAGCCCTCGAGAATTTTCCATGTGTATATAATAATGTATCTCTCCCGCCTGCGTTCTAGAGAGTACAGGTTTAGGAACTTCAAGCGTTCCCAGTAGTTGAGGTGGTTTATCGCACTTATGCGTGCGGTGAAGGTTCTCTGCACATTTTCAAGGTCAGCAATTTCACCCGCCTTGAAAGGTGCAGTTAGTGTGCAGCAATATTCCAGCCTAGATAGAACAAGCGATCTGTAAAGTGTCAACATGGGCTTGGCATCCCTGGTTTTGAAGGTTCTCATTATCCATCCTGTCATTTTTCGAGCAGATGCAATTGCTACATTGTTATGGTTCTTGAAGGTGAGATCCTCTGACATGATCACTCCCAGGTCTTTGAAATTAGTTTTTCGCTCTATTGTGTGGTTGGAATTAGTTTTGTACTCCGATGAGATTTTAATTTCTTCACGTTTTCCGTATCTGAGTAATTAAAATTTCTCATCATTGAACTTCATATTGTTTTCTGCAGCCCATTTAAAGATTTGGTTTATGTCTGCTTGGAGTCTTGCAGTGTCTTCAACGGTGGACACTGTCATACAGATTCGGGTGTCATCTGCAAAGGAAGACACAGCACTGTGACTTATATCCCTGTCAATGTCTGATATGAGGATGAGGAATAGGATGGGAGCAAGTACTGTGCCTTGTGGAACAGAGCTTTTCACAGTAGCTGCCTCAGACTTTACTCTGTTGACTACTACTCTTTGTGTTCTACGTGTTAGGAAATTATAGATCCATCTACCAACTTTTCCTCTTATGCCTTTATCACGCATTTTGTGTGCTATTACACCATGGTCACACTTGTCAAAGGCTTTTGCAAAATCTGTGTATATAACATCTGCATTCTGTTTATCTTCTAGAGCATCCAGGACCTTGTCGTAGTGGTCCAGTAGTTGGGACAGACAGGAGCGGCCTGCTCTAAACCCATGCTGTCCTGGGTTGTGCAATTGATGGGTATCAAGATGGGTGGTGATCTTGCTTCTTAGAACCCTTTCAAAGATTTTTATGATATGGGACGTTAGCGCAATTGGTCTGTAGTTCTTTGCTATTGCTTTACTGCCCCCTTTGTGGAGCGGGGCTATGTCTGTTGTTTTTAGTAGCTGCGGGACGATCCCAGTGTCCATGCTCCTCTCCATAGGATGTTAAAAGCATGTGATAGGGGCTTCTTGCAGTTCTTGATGAACATGGAGTTCCATGAGTCTGGGCCTGGAGCGGAGTGCATGGGCATGTCATTTATTGCCTTTTCGAAGTCGTTTGGCGTCGTGATGATGTCAGAAAGGTATGCGTCTGTCAAGTTCTGTGGCACTCTCATAAAAAAAATCATTTAGGTTTTCGATTTTCAGTCTGGTTAGTGGCTCGCTAAAGACTGAGTCATACTGGGATTTAAGTAACTCACTCATTTCCTTGCTGTCATCTGTGTAGGACCCATCCGGTTTAAGTAGGGGCCCAATACTGGTTGTTGTTCTCGACTTTGATTTTGCATAGGAAAAGAAATACTTAGGGTTTCTTTCAATTTCATTTATGGCTCTTAGTTCTTCCCGTGTCTCTTGATTCCTATAAGATTCCTTTAGTTTTAATTCGATGTTTGCTATTTCTCTGACTAGTGTCTCCCTACGTATTTCAGAGATATTGGCCTCCTGTAGCCGCTCCGTTATTCTGTGCCTTCGCCTGTATAGGGAGCGCCTCTCTCTTTCCAGTTTGCATCTTCCCCTCCTTTTCCTTAAGGGAATTTGCCTTGAGCAAACCTGTCCTAGGTAATCTACACATGCTGCTATGTATGATAATTTATATAATTGTATTTGTGTGTAACTTTACCTGAACAAACTTAGTATTATTTATAACCCAAATAGTATAATAATGTTTATTTCTACCAGTACATGATACAACTTATACAGACCATAGCTGACATCAATGACATACGTACTGTATATTAAGTTCCTGGTTATGTAGAGCATTTCCCACAAGTTAGGTTTTGTCCCCCATGATGCCACCCACACCAGTCAACTAACACCCAAGTACCTATTTACTGCTAGGTGAACAGTGGCTGCAGGTATGTTAATTATTATAATCGCGGAGGAAGCGCTAACCCCGTAGGATTATACAGGTATCTAAATCAAACACGTTCTAATGATTCCTAGCAACCCAGCTTTGTAGGAGATAATCTAAAAATTGTAGAGTTGAAGGGTAAATTTAATATACATTATAATCATGAGGAGCGCTAAACCTGTAGGATAATACAGCGCCTGTGGGGGATGTGGAATGTATTCAGGCTTAATGTGACGCCTCGAAATTAACTTAAAACTGTTTATATACACTAAACATCTATTAATACAACACAAAATTTTATAGAAATATACATTAGAACAGCATGAAACAAATAATTTGCATAATATACAAACTTCTATATAAACTACAATGATATTAAACACGACATTCAAACAAATGAAGGCAGGGAAAAAATAAGTAAAAAAAATATTGAAGTCATTGAAAAAATCTGACTCCCATAAAAGTCCTAACAGAAAATTACATTTATAAAACAAAAACAGCAAAAAAAATAATAATTAGTAAATATTAATTGGTATTGTTTTAAAATGTTTGAGTATTCTTAAAAACTAGGCTAGGCTAGTCAGTCAAAGCTAAGCTAGAACATGCAAAGCTAAACCAGGCTAACCTAGACACTGCAAAGCTAAACCAGGCTAGACCATACAAAGCTAGATCAGGCTAGGCTAGGCCAGGAGCTATAACTCGACCCCTGCAACCACGGGTAAGCTGCAACAAGACTTGTTCAAACGCCACCTGCCGCACAAGTGCCGTAAGGACTACACAGCGCCAGGGGAATTGGAGGCACTCGTGTATGATCCAAGGCAGAAGATAACTCCAATTCCTTGGATCAAAACCCTTCATAATCAGTCATAAGCGCCACGCCACAGCCGCGCATGCGCCTTACCAACACCTTAATTGACGCCAAATTTTGCTTTGTAAACAAATTATTTCCCTCCAATTATTTTACCCATAAAGAAACGCTAGTCCCGTAAGAGTCACTCGCCAGAGGAATGATGGAACACCTGGTTTGATCCAAGGTATCTCCAATTCCTTGAATCAAAAGCCTTCAGCATCTCACATGCGCTGCGCCACAGCCTCGCACAACCAACATTAGCGCCAAAAAAAATTACACAAACATCATTTCCCGCCAATTCTTATAGCCAGAATTATTATTAAGAACAATGTTTATAATAAACATCACAGATGTTTATAATAAACATCACAGATGTTTATAATAAACATCACAGATGTTTATAATAAACATCTGTGACGCCTCGAAATTAACTTAAGTGTTTATAAACACTAAATATATATTAATCCCTAATAGCACAAAATTTTAGAAATAAATTTTAGAATAGCATAAAACATAACAAATTGCACAAAATATATATAAATTGCTATATAAACTACAATATTAAACACGATTCAAACAAATGAAGGCAGGGAAAAAAAGTAAAAAGTCCTAACAGAAAATTACATTTAAAAAACAAATAACAAAAAATAACAATAATAATAATAATTAGTAAATATTAATAAGTATTGTTTTAAATTGAGTACATATTCTTAAAAAACTAGGCTAGGATAGTCAATCAAAGTTAAGCTAGACCATGCAAAGCTAGACCATGCAAAGCTAGACCATGCAAAGCTAGACCATGCAAATCTAGACCATGCAAAGCTAGACCATGCAACGCTAGACCATGCAAAGCTAGACCATGCAAAGCTAAACCATGCAAAGCTAGACCATGCAAAGCTAAACCATGCAAAGCTAAACCATGCAAAGCTAGATCAGGCAAGGCTAGGCTAGATCAGGAAAGGCTAGGCTAGAGCAGTCACAGTCACAGGTTGTGCCATATAATTATAAGTCAACAAATCCCTGCATCTTGCACTTAACTAACCAACACTTACCATCACAGTAATTCTAGAAACACAGTAAAGGGCCAAGAGCTGTAACTCGACCCCTGCAACCACACGTAAGCTGCAACAAGACCTACTCACACGCCACCTGCCGCACAAGTGCCGCTCCACAGTCGTGCGCGCGCACTTTATATGTGCCCCGGTTGACGCCAATTCTTCGTTTTCGTCAAGCTTTCCCGCCAAATATTTCCCTTCACATATCCATGAAAAAGCGCTAGCCCCATAAGGGTCACACAGCGCCAGGGGAATTGGAGGCACTCATGTATGATCCAAGGCAGAAGATAACTCCAATTCCTTAGATCAAACCCCTTCAAAATCAGTCATATAAGCGCCGCGCCACTGCCGCGCATGCGCCTTACTAACACTTTAATTGGCGCCAAATTTTGCTTTTTAAACAAACAATTTCCCGCCAATTATTTTATCCATGAGGAAGCGCTAGTCCCGTAAGGGTCACACAACGCCAGAGGAATGAGATGAAATCTAGTTTGATCCAAGGATGGCGAAGTTAGTTCCAATTCATTGGAACAAGAGCATTTCACGAGCAACAGGGCAGGGCAGGGCAGGGCAGGGCAAGGCAGGGCAGGGCAGGGAAGGGCGGGGCAAAGCAGGGCGGGGCAAGGCAGGGCAGGGCAGGGCGAGGCAAGGCAAGACAAGGCAGGGCAAGGCAAGACAAGGCAGGGCAAGGCAATGCAGGACATGAGAGGACAGGGCAAGACAAGGCAAGGAAGGGCAGGCCAGTGCCGGGTAAGGTAGGGAATGCCAGGCATAGGTAGGAAGGGCAAGCCAGGCATAATTAGGCAGGGCAAGCCAGGCATAGGTAGGCAGGGCAAGCCAGGCATAGGTAGGCAGGGCAAGCCAGGCATAGGTAGGCAGGGCAAGCCAGGCATAGGTAGGCAGGGCAAGCCAGGCATAGGTAGGCAGGGCAAGCCAGGCATAGGTAGGCAGGGCAAGCCAGGCATAGGTGAGCAGGGCAAGCCAGGCATAGGTAGGCAGGGCAAGCCAGGCATAGGTAGGCAGGGCAAGCCAGGCATAGGTAGGCAGGGCAAACCAGGCATAGGTGGCAGGGCAAGCCAGGCATAGGTAGGCAGGGCAAGCCAGGCATAGGTAGGCAGGGCAAGCCAGGCATAGGTAGGCAGGGCAAGCCAGGCATAGGTAGGCAGGGCAAGCCAGGCATACGTAGGCAGGGCAAGCCAGGCATAGGTAGGCAGGGCAAGCCAGGCATAGGTAGGCAGGGCAAGCCAGGCATACGTAGGCAGGGCAAGCCAGGCATAGGTAAGCAGGGCAAGCCAGGCATACGTAGGCAGGGCAAGCCAGGCATAGGTAGGCAGGGCAAGCCAGGCATAGGTAGGCAGGGCAAGCCAGGCATAGGTAGGTAGGGCAAGCCAGGCATAGGTAGGCAGGGCAAGCCAGGCATAATTTGGCAGTGAAAGCCAGGCACAGGTAGGTTGGACAGGCCAACAAGAAAGTACCCACACAAAAGAAGAAATTAAAATTCGCTCCTCTCACACGAGGCTCCGCCATACTTCAAAATACTGTAATTCTTCCCCGTCACAAAATATAACTACACTGACGAACCTGCACACACATTACTGTAGTTCCAGAAACACAAGTAGCACAGTAGCTCCAGGAGCACAGTAGTTCCAGGAGCACAGCAGATGTTAGTCACACGCCACCAGTAACAAAGTGCCGCGCCACAGCCGCGGGAGCGCCTTATCAACACCTTAATTAATTGACGTCAATTCTTTGCTCACATTAGCATCATTTCCCGCCATATTAATTAATCGGGGAGCGATAGTCCCTTACGGGTCACAGCGCCAAGGAAATGGGGTAATAAAGTTTGATACGAGAAAGGCATGCAATATCTACCCTGAAATGGCGTCTTTTTCAAAGTGAAAAACTCAAGAAGGCTAGGCTAGCTTAGGCTAGCCTAGCCTTTAAAGGATATTATACAATTTTGCAAGCTAAAAAACAAGGATTCAATGAATTAAGCTAAGCCAATCTAAGCTGGACAATTAAGGCTATGCTAGGATAACCTACGTTGAGCAACGATAGTCCGGGTAGGCTGTGCCCACATAGAAATAAAAATTGTCTTTAATCCCTCATACAAGGCTTCACCATAACTGCCTTCACAGAATTTTTTGAAAGCCACCAAATACATGCAGTTATCACTACACTGACCAGCCTACGCAGAAATTACTGTATTTCCAATACAGTAGATCCAGGACAATAGTTCCTATTCACACGCCACGAGTCATACACGTGCCGCGCCACAGCCGCGGGCGCGCCTTATCACTGCCATAATTATTTGGCGAATTCTTTGTTTACTTTGCACGTACATTCTTCCCATCACTTACGACCTTCATGTCACGTGCATCCTTCCTGCCATGTACAACCTTCCTGTCACGGACATCCTTCTTGCCATGTACAACCTTCCTGTCACGGACATCCTTCTTGCCATGTACAACCTTCCTGTCACGGACATCCTGCCATGTACAACCTTCCTGTCACGGACATCCTGCCATGTACAACCTTCCTGTCACGGACATCCTTCCTGCCATGTACAACCTTCCTGTCACGGACATCCTTCCTGCCATGTACAACCTTCCTGTCACGGACATCCTTTCTGTCGTGAACATCCTTCCTGTCACGGACATCCTTCCTGTCATGAACATCCTTCCTGCCATGTACATCCTTTCCATCACGTACATCCTTCCCGACACGTACATCCTTTCGAACACGTACATCCTTCCCGCTACGTACAACCTTCCTAGAACGTACACCATTCCCAATTCATTGGAACAAAAGCACTGCCTTGTACATCCCCATAGCATTAAAGAGAATTTTAAAAGCATCATGGCGAGGGCCTCATTCCTTGAAGGTCGGGCACCTATTTAAATCGTTGGGATGCGCAAAACCCGTAGATTAAAAAGCGCCTGAATGAGTGTCAATATGACCCGAACGGATGGCAGCTCCACTTCCCTGGATCAAGACCGACACATTGCAAAAGGCAGTTAAGGAATAATTTTTTTTTTTTTTTATTTAAAACATTCAGATACATCTCCATACACTTATCAGACATACCCAGTACATATACAGTACATCATCATACAATTTCAAAAATGATATCAATGTATAATATAGTATGCACACATGTGCTGAGGGGGCTTCAAAAGTTAACTACTAACCCTCCACTCCACACACGTCGAATTAACACATCTGCCAATTGAACCCCTAACCTTAAACACATCATTATACCACAACAACGTACTGTTCCAAAATGACAACAGACAAAAACTATTTGTACTCGCCTTAGACTTACACTATACCCAACAAGTAAGCCCAACCTACTAGTTTACAAAACATTCTCCTCAACCACTCCAACATCCAGATGAAAATCTGATCAGCTTCCCATAACCTATAATGCTTTTACAATAATGATAAATACTTGCCCTGTCCCAATATACATACAGATCACAAAATGATCTAGACCAATCACCAACAACACTTTACATAATGAAATATACATTTACAATTATGGATATATCCCTCACATACATGTCATTGAATCCTTACTAAATGCAATACAAAACACAAACATATTTATATGCCACAATCTTTATATATAAACCTTCTGGATCACCATAACCCCAGAAGACACCATCATAAATCAACATTGTAACTCCCTAAAAATACTACTAAAATTAATACATTTCCACAGAACCCTACCTAAACACAACCACCATATTTTCACCATGCCCTTTACACCAGACACAGGAAATTGCTTCACAACAATATATGTTATCTAATACAGCAAGTAATAAGACATATACCTGTATACTGTAAAGTCTGATCCTCCTCGACACATTATACATAGCATATACAGGTATTTACCATGCAAAATAACATACATCTGAGAGGGAAAAACCCCAAGCCTCTGATATGTGACATATCATTAAATCCTAATTCCCACCCCAAACTATTCTTCATTTGTAATTTCATTTTACATTCCACATCACCCTCATCCTACATACATGTTATACACAACCGTAAATACCATGTCAATCAATCAACCTCTATTAATTATGGAGTAATACAATTACCCTCATTGTGACATTTACAATTTACAAGGAATAATTCCCTTCAAACGAAAGGACATGCCTCCTCTTGAAGGTAAAAAAATGCTCATGAATTAATCTAAACTAAGCTAGACTAGAATAAACTAGGTCAGGCAAAGATAGTTCGGATAGGCCGTGCAGGTCAACTACAAGCTAAATAATAGTAGTAATAATAACAATAAATAATAATTAATAGTAATAATAATTAATAATAATAATAATTATAATAATAATTATAATAATAATAATAATAATAATAATAATAATAATAATAATAATAATAATAATAATAATAATAATAATAATAATAATAATAATAATAATAATTATTTCTACCAGTACATGATACAACTTATACAGACCATAGCTGACAACAATGACATACTACCATATAGAAAGTATCTGGTTAATGCAGAGAAATAAGAATTCCCTGCAGTTCCTCACACGAGGCTTCCACCATCTTAGCCGTTACAGATTTTTTTTACAAGCCACAAAATACATACAAGTATCACCACACTGACGAACCTGCACAGAATTTATTGTAGTTCCAGAAGCAGGCATGACATAATAATCGGAAAACGTTAAACCCGTAAGGGTCATACAGCACTCCGGGAATGAGGCAATGAAATTCGATCAAAGGAAGGGAATAGCTCAAATTCACAGGATCATAAACCCCTTTCAATGGCATGGAATCACCCCCCCCCTCCATGAAGGACAGGCAGGGTATATTAAATCAGTCCCTCAGCTGAGGGACTGATTACCTCAAACTCCTGTTCTTCACCACTCTTGTTAGTATTGGACTGATGAAGTCACTGTGTAAAGATACCCAAGTGTTATACATGTGTCTAATTTATCAACCTGTTGGTTCCCTGAACCATTTATGTATAGTGACCAAGGAACCAGCCTGGAGGGGAAGGGACGCCGGGTTCCAGCCATGACACCCGTCACAAAAATACTGTCATTTCTGCCAAAAAAAAAAGGTTACCTGACATAATTACTACTTTTTTGGTATTATATTACAGCGCCACATAAAATACTCCATGATTAACTCCCTTATAAGGTAAAATTACAAATGTTTCCATGTAAAATTTCCTTTGTAGCCATTTTTGGGAGATAAAAGGAGCTTCACCTTATGGCAAACATTGATAAACAAGTTACATATTTTATTTTAACGTGTCATCGCTCTCAAATGTAATAAAAATTACTTATGACATGTTTTAACATACATCAACAACATAATTATCAATATTAGCGCAATAAAAATGAAAAAATAACTCACCAGGTCAACGGACAAACCGCGTCCTCATTTTACCCGCCTAAAACTGAACACAATGTTTCTATGGAAAATATTGGTATTTTCCGAAAGTTATGAATTTTCCCAGAATGAAGATAGAACCATTATATAGGTTCGGGCAGAGGGGAGTGTGGAGGAGTGACGGAGTATTCAAGCGTAGCGCGGGCAGTGTCACGCGGGATTACCTAGGCTTGGGTACCTACCGAGATGGCGTCAGGGATTTGGCGTTTACGGCAATTCGTAATATAAGGTAATATAAGGTGGGGGTCTGGTGGCTAAAGCTCTCCCTTCACACGGCGAGGGCCTGGGTTCGATTCCCAGCCAGGGCAGAAACATTGGGCGTGTTTCTTTACACCTGTTGTCTATGTTCCCCATCAGTAAAATGGGTACCTGGGTGTTAGTCGACTGGTGTGAGTCGCATCCTAGGACACTGACCTAATCTGCCCGAAATGCTCAGCATAACAAGGGACTTTCTATATAGTAGTATGTCACTGATGTCAGCTAGGCCTGTATACCATGTACATGTACTTGTAGTAAATAAAGATATTATAACGTGTACTGTGGGACATTAAGCCCGGGAATCACTGTAATAGGGTGATAATTGAGTAAATTGTGACATAGCGAGTGATGCCAGTCTAGGCCTAAACCGGGCTCCGGTGACATGAATATCTGACTGGATACGGTCAAAACCCTGATTCTGGGTGACTTTCGTAAAGGTGATGTGAACTATTGTCGATGAACTTGGCGGGATGATAAGTCAGTGAATCATCTTTATAAGGAATTGGAGGGAGAGAAATACATCGTGTGCCGACAGTTGAGGGACGCCAGCCGGGGCCGCCATGTTGGATACATTGGAATGGTCTACCTGGAGTCTACCTGGAGAGAATTCCAGGGGTCAACGCCCCCGCGGCCCGGTCCGTGACCAGGCCTCCTGTTGGACCAGAGCCTGATCAACCAGGCTGTTACTGCTGGCCGCACGCAGTCCAACGTACGAACCACAGCCCAGCTGATCAGGTACCGACTTGAGGTGCCTGTCCAGTGCCTGCTTGAAGACAGCCAGGGGCTTGTTGGTAATCCCCCTGATGTATGCTGGGAGGCAGTTGAACAATCTTGGGCCCCTGACACTTATTGTGTTGTCCCTCAACGTGCTAGTGGCACCCCTGCTCTTCATTGGGGGGATGTTACATCGCCTGCCGAGTCTTTTGCTTTCGTAGGGAGTGATTTGTGTTTGCAAGTTTGGTACTAAGCCCTCGAGAATTTTCCATGTGTATATAATAATGTATCTCTCCCGCCTGCGTTCTAGAGAGTACAGGTTTAGGAACTTCAAGCGTTCCCAGTAGTTGAGGTGGTTTATCGCACTTATGCGTGCGGTGAAGGTTCTCTGCACATTTTCAAGGTCAGCAATTTCACCCGCCTTGAAAGGTGCACTTAGTGTGCAGCAGTATTCCAGCCTAGATAGAACAAGCGATCTGTAAAGTGTCAACATGGGCTTAGCATCCCTGGTTTTGAAGGTTCTCATTATCCATCCTGTCATTTTTCGAGCAGATGCAATTGCTACATTATTATGGTCCTTGAAGGTGAGATCCTCTGACATGATCACTCCCAGGTCTTTGACATTAGTTTTTCGCTCTATTGTGTGGTTGGAATTAGTTTTGTACTCCGATGAGATTTTAATTTCTTCACGTTTTCCGTATCTGAGTAATTGAAATTTCTCATCATTGAACTTCATATTGTTTTCTGCAGCCCATTTAAAGATTTGGTTTATGTCTGCTTGGAGTCTTGCAGTGTCTTCAACGGTGGACACTGTCATACAGATTCAGGTGTCATCTGCAAAGGAAGACACAGCACTGTGACTTATATCCCTGTCAATGTCTGATATGAGGATGAGGAATAGGATGGGAGCAAGTACTGTGCCTTGTGGAACAGAGCTTTTCACAGTAGCTGCCTCAGACTTTACTCTGTTGACTATTACTCTTTGTGTTCTACGTGTTAGGAATTATAGATCCATATACCAACTTTTCCTGTTATTCCTTTATCACGCATTTTGTGTGCTATTACACCATGGTCACACTTGTCAAAGGCTTTTGCAAAATCTGTGTATATAACATCTGCATTCTGTTTATCTTCTAGAGCATCCAGGACCCTGTCGTAGTGGTCCAGTAGTTGGGACAGACAGGAGCGGCCTGCTCTAAACCCATGCTGTCCTGGGTTGTGCAATTGATGGGTATCAAGATGGGTGGCGATCTTGCTTCTTAGAACCCTTTCAAAGATTTTATGATATGGGACGTTAGCGCAATTGGTCTGTAGTTCTTTGCTATTGCTTTACTGCCCCTTTGTGGGCGGGCTATGTCTGTTGTTTTTAGTAGCTGCGGGACGATCCCAGTGTCCATGCTCCCTCTCCATAGGATGTTAAAAGCATGTGATAGGGGCTTCTTGCAGTTCTTGATGAACACGGAGTTCCATGAGTCTGGGCCTGGAGCGGGTGCATGGGCATGTCATTTATTGCCTTTTCGAAGTCATTTGGCGTCGTGATGATGTCAGAAGGCATGCATCTGTCAAGTTCTGTGGCACTCTCATGAAAAAATCATTTAGGTTTTCGATTTTCAGTCTGGTTAGTGGCTCGCTAAAGACTGAGTCATACTGGATTTAAGTAACTCACTCATTTCCTTGCTGCCATCTGTGTAGGACCCATCCGGTTTAAGTAGGGGCCCAATACTGGTTGTTGTTCTCGACTTTGATTTTGCATAGGAAAAGAAATACTTAGGGTTTCTTTCAATTTCATTTATGGCTCTTAGTTCTTCCCGTGTCTCTTGATTCCTATAAGATTCCTTTAGTTTTAATTCGATGTTTGCTATTTCTCTGACTAGTGTCTCCTACGTATTTCAGAGATATTGGCCTCCTGTAGCCGCTCCGTTATTCTGTGCCTTCGCCTGTATAGGGAGCGCCTCTCTCTTCTATTTTGCATCTTCTCCTCCTTTTCCTTAAGGAATTTGCCTTGAGCAAACCTCAAGTACCACAGAGTTAATTTGTTCTAGACATAGGTTGGGATCCGTGATGCTTAGGCAATCTTCCCAGTTTATATCATTTAGGACTTGGTTTACTTGGTCCCACCTTATGTTTTTGTTATTGAAGTTGAATTTGGAGAAAGCTCCCTCACGGCTGATCACATTTTGTTGATCTGGGCTCCCCCATGCATGTCTGGACCTCTATTATGTTGTGATCTGAGTATATTGTTTTTGATATGATGACATTTCGTATCAGATCATCATTGTTGGTGAAGATGAGGTCCACGTATTCTCTAATCTTGTGGGCTCTACTATTTGCTGGTTTAAGGTGAACTTGGTGCAGAGATTTAAAGTTCATGCATGTGTGAATTTTCATCTGAGATGCCTCCTGGTGTTATCTCTGCTACCACATTGTTTGCAATGTTCCTCCATTTAGGTGCCTGAGGTTGAAATCCCCAGTAGCAAGATGTTGGGGGCAGGAGCTGGAAGATTTTCCAGACAGTGGTCAATTTTCAGAAGCTGTTCCTGGAATTGTTGGGACGTTGCATCCGGGGGCTTGTAGACAACCACGATGACCAGGTTTTGATTCTCACCTTTATTGCTAACACTTCAACTACATCATTTGAGGCATTTAGTAGTTCTGAACATATAAGTGACTCTGTGATATACAGGCCAACCCCCTTTTGCCTGTTCACTCTGTCACACCTGTATAGGTTGTAGCCGGATCCATATTTCATTGTCCAAGTGATCTCTTATGTGGGTCTCTGTGAAAGCAAACATAGCATTTGACTCTGTAAGCAGTCCACGAATGTAAGGTACCTTGTTGTTTGTTGCTGGCTTTAGACCCTGTATATTAGCAAAGATGAATGTAGTTGGATTGGTGGTATTGGTGGTATGGGGGTCTTTTTCCTGGCTCTAATATCTGTTGTAATGGAGTGGAGGCCACTGACTGTGATTCCACTCCAGAAATGTTAAGGGTTATCATTTCCATCTCGACACATCAACGTTGAAATTTAATAAAGTGAACATTAATGAGAGTAAACCCGTGAAACATTAAATTGGCGTGTGAATTAAGGAGGATTTGGTGATGTTAATATCACGAGAGAATGTGTGCAGTGATTCTCAGCAATATTCTCATAACGACCACATGTTGACCTCCCAATTCTGTCCGGAGAATTGTAGAGGTGTCAAGAAGTCAATACTTCTATATAGGGACAACCACTCCAGCATCATTGGGAGTGGAAATAAATGGTATAAAATACCGACACAATGGAAAAATAAACACATAAGCAGTATAATGTGATCCTTTATTGACAACGTTTCGCCCACGCAGTAGCTTTATCGAGTCACAGACAGATCTAAGATCTGTCTGTGACTCGATAAAACCTGCGTGGGCAAGTTGTCATAAGGTCCACTGCTTATGTGTTTATTTTCCATCATTGGGGGTATAATCGCTACGAGCAAGACCACGGGAACCCCAACAAAGGAAGTGACTCTCTCACCTACAGCTAAGTACGTACTCGCTTTTGTAGCAGTCAGTTACCGGCCGGTAGGGTGTTAAAATTAGTACATGTACTTTAGCTAGGTCAACGATCTACAATGAACATCCATGATGCTGTTATTGGGTGAGTGGTGGTCAGGTTAACTTAATTGTATGTTCTCTACTCTTCTTTCTACTTCTGATCAGTCACATATTATTCTATACAGTCCACAAACATTATTGTATCGTACGTACTAGTGAGAGCTTATTTTCCTTAAAAAAATGGTCCAGAGTGGAGTTGGGTGTGTGTGCGGATATCGGAGGGAGCCGTCTCAGCGACCTGGGCGACTCAAGTTTCTCACACACCTCGCGGGAGTGACTGCGGTAAAATTATACTAGACGGTCACCTCCCGTTGAGATTATCTGTTTGTAAGTGGCTGTTGTTGTTGTATGTTCGCCGGTACATCCTGCCCGGGTCTTCTCCAAATGGGGACCCGGCATTGGCCCTCCTGGGTAGAGGGTGTCGGTCATCTTCTTTCTTTCTTTCTTGCTGTGGCTCCCCATGATGGGGAGTGTCTTCTGACGTCGCATCTTCATCAGCAGATCTTGGTACTTCAGGCTGTGGTTCTACCACTAGGAAGAAGAAGGATGGGGGATAAGAAAGAAGGAAGTGACAGAAAGAATAGCTGTAGGGGTAGTTTTGGTCATGTCACGAGGGGGGGGGTGGGTGGCTAGGACTGGGAGCAGTGTCCCCAGGTCATGGGGGGCCCAAATAAACCAGCCGGGCTGCTTTGTCCTCGGGGTCAGACCCCCCGGTGCCAAAGGGCCTGCGGCGGATGGACGCGTCGCGGACAGTCAAGCATGTAGTGAACTAGGGGCTTTGGAACCATCCGGTCGTTGTAAGTGGCGGTGAAGTCCATATGGTAGTTCCAAATTCCCCCAGTTTCCATGCGGATTTTTTGCAACGAGGCTTGCTATTGGCTGAGACCCCCTACCAGTGACGTGTTGATAACCCCTCTGATTAGCTAAACTAGGGTACTATGATGGTTTCCCCTTTGGATGTTGCATCCTGTTACCCCAGCTGTTAGAAAAAATTGTGGGGGGTTTTTGATTGGTTATTTTAGACCAGCAGCGAGAAAAATTGCTTTTGATTGGTTATCCTCAGCAATGATCTGGAAAGATCTTAAAGAACGATTAAGAGCCATAAACAAGGAAAGCCATCATGGGGCTCTTGATCCAGGAATAGGGCTACCATCCTCTTCTTTGGATCAAAAACAGTGCCTCCCATTGCCCAGGCGCTTTATGACCCCGACAGTTTTATCGTTTTTCATAAATATGTTAATAAAATGAGGAACAAAATTCTTTATTAATTTAAAAGCCATTAAAATATATAAGTAAATGAAATACAAATGCATCAATTTTTGTATTAATATAACTAGTTTAAATATTGTTAATTAAAAATTAAAAAAAAACGTATTTGAAATACGTTAATAATAAAAATAAAGATGACTGGGGTTTTTCCCCCAAAAAGGGTTTGGGGTTTTGTCCTGACTTTTCCTTGCGCAGTTCTTCCTCTCACCCCCGGGGGTTCTTCGTCTGTTCCCACCCCTTTTTTTCACCCCCAGTGGGTCCTTACCTGTGAGTCTCTGAATGAATAAAAACAAGAGATAAAATATAGTATATTTATACATGTATTTTGGCAAATATTGTTTAGATGTCAAGTACATACGTATAAATTTAAAAAAAATTTAAAAATAATACCTATAAGGCTGTGATATGAAAAACATATAATATATATATTTTGTTATATATGTGATTTATTGTCCAAATAAAAAAGGAAAATTGCCCCCTACAACTAGATTAATAATAATAATATCTTTATTTCTACCAGTACATGTACAAAGGATACAGACCATAGCTGACATCAATGACATACTACTATATAGAAAGCCCCCTTTTTATGCTGAGCATTTCCCGCAAATTAGGTCAGTTTTGTCCCAGGATCGACCCCACCAGTCCCCCCAACACCCAGGTACCCCTTTTACTGATGGAATGTCCTTTTTTGGGGGAAAGCCCCAATGTTTTTCCCGGGCCCTCCGGGGGGAGGGTCTCCAGACCTCAGGTGTGAGCTGAGTGGGTAGCGATCCAGCTACGGGGCACCTTTTTATTATACAACTTACACGTTGACAACTGTTTCTTCGCCTCCGGGCCATGATATGGGGATTTGACCCCAAATGGGGAAAATAAACGGGCCCTTGAGGTTGATGATGGAGCCAGGCCCCCGTCTAGCTCAAAAAGCCAAACCCAAATTCACCGGCACCCCCACTTTTTTTCTTCTC
>WNWK01030219.1:0-23689 GCA_009830355.1 Cherax destructor
AAATTTAAAAAAAACCATTACAATTACATTAAGAACCATTATTTAAGAAATTAGAAAGTCAGTTATTATATCTATTCATAAATTTAATCCTGTTATAATTTCCTTGATTAGTTCAAGTTAAAATGTGTTTGCTTTGTATAGAATCACCCCATACCCCTGCCTGTTCGGCTATAAGTTATTGTATCCCGAGACGCATATAACATGGCCAGCTGTCATAATATGTACAAAACTATTGTTATGGGTTTGTAGTTATTCTTTGTGACCCCTTTTCTTGTGCGCGAGACCCGCCCATGTGAGTGCTCCCAGAGGCCTCTCACTCCCTTCGTTCTGAACAGGTCTGTGGCGCTTACTGCTCCTTTTACTTTATGGTTTCCATCCATCCGGACTTTCGGTGACTACCTTTTCCCCAAAGAACCCCCCAAAAACACCCCCCCTCCCAACCCCCCCACCACCACCATCCACCACCCCACCACTCCCCCCCGCCCCCCCAACCACCACCGCCCCCCCACCACCACCGCCACCCCACTGCCACCACCGCCCCCCCCCACCACCACAGTAAACACAGACAACTAGCAGTGGCAGACATTAGTGGAGCCAAACGATCATTCCCATGAAGGAAGAAAACTTTTTAAAATTCACTTCTGCAGACTTTTTGGGAAAAATAAACGACTGAAGTTTTCTGTAAGCAAACCTGTTCAAAATTTCCCTTTCCCCATGCAAGGTACCCCCCACTAAATACAAACTACAAAATTCTTTTTTCCTTCATGTATATTTTGAAAAAAAACAAAGCAGTTTAAACAAGTGGGCGGGAAAGAACTTTTGTTTATATATAAATATTAAAAATATGTTTATAATATATATATAAAATATATATATATATATATATATATATATATATTAAAATCCCTTTACTAGCTGAGGATTCAAATTTTTTTGGCCCCCTCATGGTGAGCGAAAATCACATGATGTTTTCCAAAAGGACCATGCAATTTACAAGAATCAGCCCCCAAACAGGCTAAGTTTTTTACCTTGATCAGAGGACATACAGTGGTGTGGATGCCTTTTGAAATTTTCATTCTCTCCCAGTTTGGTGTATAGCCCCCAGGCGGTCTATATTTTTTTAACCACGAACAGGGGTTTTAATCAAAACAACACTGTGAAAACCGGGGGCCAGGCACCCACCCCGTATGTCCTCGGATCAAGGAAAAACATCTGCTCTGCTGGGTGGTTTTTTGAGGTTGTGGGTCCTGTGGGAAATCTGTGTTTTTTGCCCCCTTGAGGGCCCCCCCCAATTCGAACCCTCCAATCGCAGTGTTGTTATTGTTAAATCCACTCTTCAGGGTTTAAAAATAAAAAATCTGCTGATGAGCTAGTACAAAACGGGGAGGAAAAAAATTTGGTGACACCCACACCACCGTTTGTCCTCGGATCAAGGCAATACTCCTCTCTGCTGGGTGCTTGATTATTGAATGATTTGTAGCCCTGTGGGTTAGGCGTCATGGGGTTTTTCGTTCAATGGGGTGGGAAAAACAACATGGGTTCGAACCCTTTTTTTTAGTTTGTTATTATAAATCCCTTTTCGTGGTTTCATAATATATTATTATTATTATTATTATTATTATTATTATTATTATTATTATTATTAACACATCCGCTGTTTCCCCACCAAGGTGGGGTTTTGGGAAAAAAAGAAAAACTTTCATCATTCATTTACTGTCTTGCTAGGGGCGTGTTAAATTACAGTTAAAAAACTGCAACATTAACCCCCCTCCTTCAGGTGCAGACACTGTCTTCCTTCTCCAGGACTCAAGTCCGGCCTGCTTTTTTCCCTAAATCCTTCATAAATGTTACTTTGCCACTTTCCCAACAGCATCAAGTTTTAAAAAACCATTTGTCTCCATTCACTCATATCAAATCGCCACGCATGCTTGCTGGAAGTCCAACCCCCTCGCACAAAACCTTTCTTTCCCCCTTCCCCCCAACCTTTCCTGGCCCCTCCCCCGCTTCCCCCCCTAAATTTATACACCCCGGTCATTCTGTTTCGTTCCATTCTTTTACATGCCCGAACCACCTCAACCCCTCCTCAGACCTCTGGATAATATTTTTGAATACCCTCCCCCCAATTTCCACACCCCGAATTCTCTGCATTATATTCACCCACACATTGCCCTCAGACATGACATCTCCACCCTCCAGCCTTCTTTTGCAACATTCATCACCCATGCTTCACACCATAAAAGGTTTGGTAAAATACTCTCATACTTTCCCCCTTTTGCTTCCACGGACAAAGTTTTTTGTCTCCACTAACCCCTAAGTGCCCACTCACCCTTTCCCCCTTATCAATTCTATGATTCACCTCATTTTTTGCTGACACGTCCACCCCAAAATATCTGAATACATTCCCTCCTCCATTTTTTCCTCCAATCGATTAATCTTTCGCACCTACTATTTTTGTTACCCTCATCATTACTCCCCCTATATTCACTTTTAATTTTCTTCTTTTACATACCCTAAAAACTCATCCCCAACCTTTTCCTTCTCTTCAGAATCTCCCAAAGCAGTTAAATAATTTTGGGGAAACCCTGTTTTTTTTTGGTATTTTTAATTGTGTATATTTTATTATCATTGTATATTTGAGATATTTCCATTATTAGCAAAAACAAAAATGTCTTATTTTAAACTATCATTTATTTAGCTATGTCTTAGGAGGATGCAACAGTATTTTATGTTTGATAGTTGGGGTTTGGGCCTCCAAAAGGAAAATTATCAACTATCGGCTCAGGGTTTTTCCCGTGAAAAGCCTACCAATTGAGTAAACCCATAAACCCCAATGTTTGGGTGTGGGTTGACCTCAGTCGGTCCCCTATCTCTCGGGGAACATAGCGAACCCCTCCTCGGTCGTTGTTTTCCTTTTTTTTTGATTTCCTTTTCTCAAGTCTGTCACATTCGGTTCTTGCATATTAGATTGGTTCAGTTTTGAATAAGTCTTGGTAAATTGTGGTTACCTGGTGGTTGAAAAATTGGTTGATTTATCAATATTCATATGCTGGTTAAATACTTTTTATGTTTATATTTTTATATTTTTTAATTATATATAATGTACGTACCGGAATTAATTTTTATTTTATTCAAATATTGTATCTTTAAAACGTATAAGCTGTAAAACCCCTTTGGGTTTAGCGCTTCTTTTGATTATAAAAATTTTAAAAAATTTATATACGTATATATTTTTCAAAAATTATACTAATAAAGATTTAAATTTTTGTTATTTGTTTTGAATCCCGAATTTTTATTACAATTAAAACAATTTGTTGAAATAAATAAACAAATTTTAAAAAAAGTAATTCCCTTAATTGTAAACCCCAGGAGAATTAAGAAAACCAGTTTTGCCCCCTGTGATAACTCCAATGAAATGCGCGATCATGCTGGTAGTGTAACTCCCGTGAGATGAGAACGATCACCTGAGACCTCCCAGTGATTCCCGTGAGATGAAAACACTGCTGAGACCTCCCAGTATAACTCCAGTGAGATGAGAACGATCACTGCTGAGACCTCTAGTGATACTCCGGGGAGATGAGCGATCCTGCTGAGATCCCTAGTGATAACTCCGTGAGATGAGAAGTCACTGCTGAGACCTCCAGGGTAACTCCCGTGAGATGAGAAGTCACTGCAGCCCCCTAGTGATAACCCCGTGAGATGAGAACGATCATGCTGAGACCCCCAGTGATAACTCCCGTGGATGGAACGATCACCATTGTTATCACCGCCACTGTTATCCCCCCTGTCGCATCAGTGTTATCACCTTTTTACAGGATGGGTAACTCCCCCAAAAGGGTGGGTTGGAAAGACTCCCAAACAAGAAAGGGTATGGGTAATTATCCCCACAGGCCTCTATCAAAACCCCTCCCAAACCCTCCACCACCACCACCGCCACCCCCCACCGCCGCCGACCCCGCCAACAACAACAACGAATAACAAACAAGAGCAACAACAAAAAAAGTCCATTAAGAAATTGAATTTTGGTCTATAAATCTGGCTTCGTTGAAAATCCTTATGAGTTGAAACCCCGGAAAAAATGCCCGAGTTAAGTAACTTACTTTTTAAAAACTTCCCGATGACCAACTGGGGAGTTAAGTAACTTCCCAAAGACTTCCCTTTGATTTAAAATGTAGTTAATAACTTCTGTTAAAAATTTCCCAAAAATGACCTTAACTGTGAGTTAAGTAACTTACTGTTTTTTTTAAAAAATTTTAAAAAAATTTTGGGAAAGGGGGTCTTAAAAGGGGGTTGTCTTTGATTCATAAAAAAGAGGGGCCCCCCAATTCCATGGATAAAAAACCTTCCCCCCTTTCCCCCCCTCACCCCCCATGGGGGAAGGCAACGTTCACGGTGGCAATTTTTATGTTTTGCCCTTTATTTGGGGTTTGTCCGGGAAAACTCTTGATCCTGGCACAGGATAAAAAGGTATATTCCCTTCCGTCTGTGATATTGCTTGGGTGCCAACAACCCTGTAGTACCATTTGTCGCTTGTTTCATCGAACACTATGGGTGTACTAATGAACATTCTGACACGTATAACACATGTATACGTGCCCGGGGTAGTTTTCCCCCGGGGAGGGGCGCATGTTGAGGGGGGGGGGGGTGGGTAAAGGGGGGGATTGGGTATTTGGGCCCCGGGGGGTTTTGGGGTGTGTTTTGCCTCGGGAAAGGGGGGTTTTTGGGGGAGGGCCCCGGGGTTGGAGGTGTTGTCCCCCTGGGGGGGGAAATTTGGTTGTTTTCCCCTGGGGGCTAAACCCCGGGGGTTTTCCCCCCCAACCCCCACATCTCATTTTAAAAAAATTTTTTTACAACAACAAAAAAAAAAATTTGAATTCCCAAAAAAAATACTGCATTGACAGCTTAGTGTATTTTTGAAGCAAATATACAATACGGAAAAAAAGTTTTGTTCAAAATACAAAAATAAAAATTTTTTATTTTTGGGGGAAAAAAAACAAAAAAATGAATTCTTAGTCTTATTAGAAAAAAAAAACAGTTTAAATGAGACTTCTGTTTTTTATTTTTTTTAGTAATTCAAAACAGCAGGGTCCAGCTTCTGAGCGACCAAAAAGCTTACTTGGCTTCAACAAAGCGGACAAGTCCTGGGTCAAAATTTAAAAAAAATTTTTTGATTTGTAATTTTTTGTAAATTAACGAAAAAAATTTTTTTCCCCAAAAAATCATAAAAAAATTTTTTTTGTACCTTAGGGGCGTTCTGCACCCCGAGGCTTCCCCTTTTACCCTAGGGAGTTTTATGCTCCCCTTTCGAGGCTCTACTCATCCAGGGAGTTTTTTTTGGCCCCCCCCTTTCTGAGGGTCTCCCCCCCCCCCGGGGGTGTTTATGCCCCCTTTCTGAGGGGTTCACTTTTACCCTAGGGGTGTTTATGCACCCTTCGAGGGGTTCACTCACCCCAGGGGGCGTTCATTTTTCCCCGCTGGGGGTTTTTCCCCGGGGCGTTCATACACTCTTGCTTGGCTTCACTCACCTTAGGGAGCGTTTATGCCCTCCCGCTGAGGCTTCACTCACCCCCCGGGGGGTTTATGCCTCCAGGCTTCCTCTGGGAGATTCATTTATCGATTTTTTAATTTTTTTTTTAGTTGGAAAAAATTTCCCCTTTTTTAAAAAAAATGCATCAAAAAAATATTGTACCTTTTGGGGCGTTCACACCTTTGCTGAGGTTTATCTCTGGGGGGAAATTTAATTCCTAAATTATGCCTCGCAGATTCATATCGTCTGCAAAGAATGACATATCATGTCTGATATAAGGTGGGGAACAGAAGGGGGCGAGTACTGTCCTTGTGGAGCAGAGTTTTTCACTTGGCAGCCTCCAACAACTCTGTTTCCACTACTGTTTGTGTTCGATTTTTAAAAAAGTTGAAGATCCATCTCCCCTTTGGGTTTCCTTAAGCACGTATTTTGTGAGCTATTTTATATCCCCTTGTAAAAGGTTTTGCAAAATTTTAAAAAACCCACATTTTTTTTCCAGTGCATTCAAGACCATGTTATAGTGGTTCAGTAGTTTGAGGGGGCAGGATCGACCTGCTTTAACCCTGTTGCCCGGATTTCCTTGTAATCCAGGGGTTTCGATCATCTTCATACTCTTTAAAAATTTTTTTGACGTGGGACGTTAGGCTATTGCTTTATGGTTCTTAGCTATTGTTTTTTTACCTTTTTGGTGTCGGGTTAAAGCTTGCTTTTTAAAGGGGGGATTACATCCCTGTTCCTGGGGTCACCGGAGAGAATTCCGGGGCAACGCCCCCCGGCCCGGCTGTGTCTATGTTAACTTCCATAGCATACTTAAAAGGGAAACCCCCTGGGGTTTTTGATTCATAATGAGTCTGGGCCAGGGGGGAGGGAGTTTGGGTTTTTTTTAAAATTTGGCATACATACCTGGAGTCTCCGGGGGATTCCGGGGGTCCGCCCCCCGGCCCGGTCCCGACCAGGTTTCCCGGTATCGGGGCCCAACAACCAGGCTGTTACTGCTGGCCGCACGTAGTCCAACGTAGAACCACGTCCCTGATCCGGCACCGACTTTAAGTATCTCCCAGCTCCCCTTGAAGGCAGCCAGGGGTCTTTTAATTCCCCCTTTTGCATGGTGGGGGCTGTTGAACAGTTTTGGCCCGGATACTTATGGTGTTTTTCGTGTACCAATATAAATCAGGTGCTTCCCAAACGTTCCCAGTAGCTTAGGTGTTTGATGGAATTGAAAGGGCAGTAAAGGTTTTTTACATTCCGAAAACTGCATTTTATCTGCTTTGAACGGAGATGTTAATGACAGTCTTCCAGCCAAAGATGGATCATAGTGGCTTGGGATTTTTGTTTTGAACTTCTCTTTCCCCCATCATTTTCTTTCAGTTGGGTCTTTAAAGTGAGCCCAAGCATTACCACTCTCGGTCCCTCATATTTTTTTCGCCCTATTGTATGATCAGATTTTGTAGTATACTCAGTTCTAGTTATTATCTCACCCCGTTTTCCATAACGGAGTAGTTGGAATTTGTCTTCATTGAACATCATATTGTTTTCCCGTTGCCCATTGGAAAACTTGGTTTATATTTCTTGGAGGTTAACCGTGTCCTCAATAGATGACAGTTTCATGCAGATCCTAGTATCGTCTGCAGAGTATGACACGGTGCTGTGGATTACATCTCTGTCTATGTTTGATATGAGGATGAGGAACAGGGTGGGGGCGAGTTCTGTGCCTTGTGGAACAGCTTTTCACTATAGCAGCTTCCGATTTAACTCTATTGACCACTACTCTTTGTGTTCGATTGGTTAGAAAGTTGAAGATGCATCTGCCCACTTTGCCAGTTATTCCTTTAGCACGTATTTTGTGCGCCATTACGCCATGATCGCACCTGTCAAAGGTGCATTCTGTTTTTATTCCAGCGCATCCAAGACCATATCATAGTGATCCAGTAGTTGCCAGAGGCAGGAGCGACCTGCTCTCAACATTGACAGGGTTTTGAGGTTTAGTCATGAAAAATCAATTTGACTGTCTATCTTTAGACTGATTATGGCTCGCTAAACCCAGAATCGTATTGAGACTTCTGAGTCTCATTCAATTTTTATTGTTATCTGTGTAAGTTCCATCTTGTCTGAGCAGAAGCCCGATACTAGATGTGGTTTTGTCTTGTTTTTGGCATATGAAAAGATTTTTTTTTTTTTAATTTATCTCACTAATTGCTTTTAAGTCCTGTCTTTCCTGGGTCCCGTATAAATAATTTTTCTTGAGCTTAATATTTTCCACTTCCCTGGTCAGTGCTTCCTTCCTTATTTCATATAATCTAGCCCCCCATGATTAGTGATTCTTCGCCTTCTCCTGTAGAGGGAGCATCTCTCTTTCTCTCTCTCTCTCTCTCTCTCTTTCTCTCTCTCTCTCTTTTGTCTCTCTCTCTCTCTTCTCTCTCTCTCTCTCTCTCTCTCTCTCTCTCTCTCTCTCTCTCTCTCAGTTTACTTCTCTTCTTTTCTTAGGGAAATATACCTTGAGCATATTTCAGCTGCTTGAAAGTTGATCCTTTCAAGGCACTGATTAGGGTCCATGGTATTTAAAATATCTTCCCAACATGTTTCCTTCAGGACATGGTTTCTTGATCGCAGTTGATGTTCTTGATGTTGAAGTTGAATTTGGTGAAAACACCCTTGTAGCTGCATGCATTTTGGTGGTAAGGACCCTTGCGTATGTAAGTCTGGACGTCGATTAGACTGTGATCCGAATTAGTTGTTTTTGATATGTTTCTTACCAGGTCATCATATTTATAAAAATAAAGTCAAGTGTGTTTTCCAGTCTTGTTGGCTCCACTGTCTGCTTCCTTAGTGTGTGTTTATTGTGAGATTCAGCAACACGTGTGTGTGTGTGTGTGTGTGTGTGTGTGTGTGTGTGTGTGTGTGTGTGTGTGTGTGACTTTTAATCTGAGCTGCCTCCAGGGATTATTTCTGCTATAGCATTATTTGCTACAGTCTTCCATTTTGCATGTCTTAGACTGATATTACCAAGCAGCAAGATGTTTGGGGCTGGGGTTGGAAGGTTTTCCAGACAGTAAACAATTATCAATAACTGTTCCTTTAACGGTTGCATCTGGTGGCTTATATATAACCACAATGACTAAGTTCTGGTTCTCGATCTTTATTAGTGTTCAGTAACTGCGCAAATCCTTTGAAACGTTCATGCACTCCTGGTGAGGTTTCATTCACTCCCCTAGGGAGCGTTCATGCACTCCTGAGGCTTCACTCACCACCCTAGGGAGAGTTCATGCATTCCTGCTGAGGTTTCACTCACCTTAGGGAGCGTTCATACACTCTCAAGGGGAACATGTGCCCGGTGGACAGTCCTGCTCTACAGTCTGAGTGATAACGTACTACTCTTCACTATCCTTTCCTTCCTCTCGTATTCTCTCTCTCTCTCTCTCTCTCTCTCTCTCTCTCTCTCTCTCTCTTGTAAGACCGCATTTAGTTTTTTGGTTTCCAAATTACAAATACGATTACAATAATCTATGCCATCATTAAGACGAGTATAAATAAGCAGGACTCAAAACACTATATCTCTTCTTCTTTGAGAAACACAGTATACTAGAAGATTTAATTCATATCTCCCCGAAAATGAAAGAATTTAATACAAACACGAAGACATGGAACCTCGGGACAAGAGATGCAACACAAACTTGAGGCTTGAAACTTTAAGTAGAAAAAGAATACAGTCATTTAGGAATTTCAAATTAAACTTTCGTACAGTGTAGGGCATCGTTGTGCTCAACGGAACGTTGACTTTAATTTAGAAACTACATTAGAACGATCAGGTAACCATGAGCCACCTAAATCATAACTGGAATAGTAGAAAAGAAGTAGATATGTTGATAGTAATAGTAGTAGCAGCAGCAGCAGCAGCAGCAACTGTGGCAGTAGTAGTAGCAGCAGCACTATTATTGTTATAATTAAAAGGAAGCGCTAAACCAAGTAGTAGTAGTAGTAATTCTTGCAGTAGAAATAAAATCTTATGTCCACATTTTCTTTGAAATTTTTATGACATTTTTCTCTATGTCTGGATTTTTTTTCCCACAAGGCTGTCCACGTTACAAGTACATATGCGGAACTATAGACACGTCTGTCAATATTTAGAGGTACCAACCATCAGAACATCCTTGCAACGTACTCACTGAATGTGCTGATCTTGGCTGCTTCTGAACACACTAAATGTTTGGATGTTTACTTACATTTCAATACAAAACACGGACACAGTTCTGGATTTGAAAGACATTTACAATGTTTTATATTTGGGGTCTGCCTATTAAGGATTTTTTTTAGTAAGTGCCTTCGCTGGCTCCAACTTCACCCTATCACGTATAAACAATAGGATCATAAGAAATAGGTGATTTCTTAAAAAGTAATATAACCACATTGAAAAGTAGCAGTTTTCCAATCACTTGGAACGATTACTACTTTTCGCTGTAGTTATATGGGCAAAAAAATGCCGATACCGATACCAAATTTTCCGCAGATACCAATACTTTTTCCTATATATTTTTTATATTTTTAAAATAATAATGACTATGTTCTATATGTAATGTAAAACTTATTGCACAATGGGTATTAAATGACAGAGGAAGGTTGCATATTAAATAGCATAATTTTTCTGAAATAATAATGTCATTACTCATTACCTGACTTGCTTTGTTGTCTATAGGTTTTTAAAGGTGATTGTGTTTGTGTGTGTGTGTGTGTGTGTGTGTGTGTGTGTGTGTGTGTGTGTGTGTACTCACCTAGATGTACTCACTTACTTGTGGTTTCAGGGGTCGAGTCATAACTCCTGGCCCCACCTCTTCACTGGCCTCCAATGGGTCACTCTCCCTGCGCCATGAGCTTTATCATACCTCTTCTTGAAGCTATGTGTGTATGTGTGTGTGTACTCCCTATTTGTACTCACCTATTTGTGGTTGCAGGGTCGATTCATAGCTCCTGGCCCCGCTCTTCACTGATTGCTACTAGGTCCTCTGTCTCCTGCTCCATGAGCTTTATCAAACCTCGTCTTAAAACTATGTATGGTTCCTGCCTCTACTACGTCGCTTTCTAAGCTATTCCACTTCCTGACAACTCTATGACTGAAGAAATACTTCCTGACATCCCTTTGACTCATAGGAGTCTTCAACTTCAATTGTGACCCCTTGTTTCTGTGTCCCTCTCTGGAACATCTTGTCTCTGTCCACCTTATCTATTCCTCGCAGTATTTTATGTCGTTATCATGTCTCCCCTAACCCTCCTGTCCTCTAGTGTCGTCAGGCCGATTTCCCTTAACCTTTCTTCGTAGGACAATCCCCTTAGCTCTGGGACAAGTCTTGTTGCAAACTTTTGCACTTTCCCTAATTTCTTGACGTGCTTGACCAGGTGTGGGTTCCAAACTGGTGCTGCATACTCCAGTATGGGCCTGACGTATATGGTGTACAGAGTCTTAAATGATTCCTTAGTGAGGTATTGGAACGCTATTCTTAACATGTGTATGTGTGTGTGTACTCACCTAGTTGTGGTTGCAGGGGTCGAGACATAGCTCCTGGCCCCGCCTCTTCACTGGCCGCTACTGGGTCACTCTCCCTGCGCCATGAGCTTTATCATACCTCTTCTTAAAGCTGTGTATGGAACCTGCCTCCACTACATCGCTTCCCAAGCTATTCCACTTCCCGTCTACTCTGTGACTGAAGAAATACTTCCTAACATCCCTGTGATTCATCTGAGTCTTCAACTTCCAACTGTGTCCCCTTGTTGCTGTGTCCCATCTTTGGAACATTCTGTCTCTGTCAACCTTGTCAATTCCTCTCAGTATTTTATATGTCGTTATCATGTCCCCCCTATCTCTCCTGTCCTCCAGTGTCGTCAGGTCGATTTCCCTTAACCTCTCCTCGTAGGACATACCCTTAGCTCCGGGACTAGTCTTGTTGCAAACCTTTGCACTTTCTCTAGTTTCTTTACGTGCTTGGATAAATGTGGGTTCCAAACTGGTGCTGCATACTCCAGTATGGGCCTAACGTACACAGTGTACAGGGTCCTGAACGATTCTTTATTAAGATGTCGGAATGCTGTTCTTAGGTTTGCTAGGCGCCCGTATGCTGCAGCAGTTATTTGGTTGATGTGCGCCTCAGGAGATGTGCCTGGTGTTATACTCACCCCAAGATCTTTTCCTTGATTGAAGTTTGTAGTCTCTGGCCCCCTAGACTGTACTCCGTCTGCGGTCTTCTTTGCCCTTCCCCAATCTTCATGACTTTGCACTTGGTTGGGTTGAACTCCAGGAGCCAATTGCTGGACCAGGCTTGCAGCCTATCCAGATCCCTTTGTAGTTCTGCCTGGTCCTCTTCCGATTGAATTCTTCTCATCAACTTCACATCATCTGCAAACAGGGACACTTCGGAGTCTATTCCTTCCGTCATGTCGTTCACAAACACCAGAAACAGCACCGGTCCTAGGACTGACCCCTGTGGCACCCACTCGTCACCGGCGCCCACTCTGACACCTCGCCACGAACCATGACTCGCTGCTGTCTTCTGACAGGTATTCCCTGATCCATTGTAGTGCCTTCCCTGTTATCCCTGCCTGGTCCTCCAGCTTCTGCACTAATCTCTTGTGTGGGACTGTGTCAAACGCCTTCTTACAGTCCAAGAATATGCAATCTACCCACCCCTCTCTCTCTGTCTTACTGCTGTCACCCTGTCATAGAACTCCAGTAGGTTTGTGACACAGGATTTCCGTCCCTGAAACCGTGTTGGCCTTCGTTGATGAGCTCATTCCTTACTAGGTGCTCCACCACTCTTCTCCTGATAATCTTCTCCATGACCTTGCATACTATACATGTCAGTGACACTGGTCTGTAGTTTAGTGCTACGTTTCTGTCTCCTTTTTAAAAATTGGAACACATTTGCTGTCTTCCATACCTCTGGTAATTGCCCTGTTTCGATAGACGTGTTGAAGATTGTTGTTAGAGGTACACATAGCTCCTCTGCTGCCTCTCAGGACCCATGGAGAAATGTTGTCCGCCCCATCGCCTTTGAGGTATCTAGCTCGCTTAGTAGCCTCTTCACTTCCTCCTCAGTTAGTGTATCGTGTCCAGCACCTGGTGGTGTACCCTACCTCTCCTCCTTTCTGGAGGCCTTCTATTTCCTCTGTGAACACCTCTTTGAATCTCATGTTGAGCTCCTCACACACTTCGTGGTCATTTCTTGTGACCTCCCTCCTTCCTTCTCCTCAGCCTGATCACCTGATCCTTGACTGTTGTTCTCTCCTGATGTGGCTGTACAACAGCTTTGGGTCAGATTTTGCTTCGCTGCTATGTCATTTTCGATTGTCTTTGGGCTTCCCTTCTTACCTGTGCATATTCATTTCTGGCTCTACGACTGCTCTCCTTATTCTCCTGGGTCCTTTGCCTTCTATACTTCTTCCATTCCCTGCAACTTGGTTTTGGCTTCCCTGCACCTTTGGGTGAACCATGGGCTCATCCTGGCTTTTTCGCTTTTCCTGTTACCCTTGGGTATAAACCTCTCCTCAGCTTCCGTGCAAATTGTTGTCATATATTCCATCATCTCGTTTACCGACTTCCCTGCCAGCTCTCTGTCCCACTGAACTCCGTGCAGGAAGTTCTTCATGCCCACGTAGTCACATTTCTTGTAGTTTGGCTTCATTTGTGCAGCCCTTCCTGCTTCCTCTCCACTTGTAACTCTACTATGTAGTCGAAGCTTAGAACCATATGATCACTGGCCCCAAGGTGGCTTTCATGTGTGATGTCCTCAATATCTGCGCTACTCAGGGTGAATACTAGGTCCAGTCTCGCTGGCTCGTCCTCCCCTCTCTCTCTGGTATTGTCCTTACATGTTGGTACATGAGATTTTCCAGTACCACCTCCATCATTTAGCCCTCCATGTTTCTTGGCCCCCATGTGGTTCTAAGTTCTCCCAATCGATTTCCTTATGGTTGAAGTCACCATGATCAGTAGCTTCGCCCTGCTCGCATGAGCCCTTCTGGCCAATTCGGCCAGTTGTCAACCATCGCTCTATTACTCTCATCATACTCTTGCCTTGGTCTCCTGCTGTTCTGTGGTGGGTTATACATCACTGCAATTATCACCTTTGGACCTCCGGACTGAAGTGTTCCTATTATACAATCTCCTGCTTCTCCTCTGTCCCCTCTCTCCAGCTCATCAAAATCCCATCTGTTATTGATCAGCGTGCCACTCCTCCACCCTTTCTGTTCCCTCTGTCTTTCCTCAGGATCTGGTATCCCGTTGGAAATATGGCGTTTGTTATCATCCCTGTGAGCTTTGTTTCAGTGAGGGCTATGATGTCCGGTGATGCCTCTTTGATTCTTTCATGCCACTCCTCCCACTTATTCGTTATTCCATCTGCGTTCGTGTACCATACATTCAGTTTCCTCTCCAACACTGTGTTTCGGGGGTCTGTGGGGGTGGGGGAGAAGGGGCCCTGGGGGATTCTACTGCATAATGAGGTGTGTGTGTGTGTGTGTGTGTGTGTGTGTGTGTGTGTGTGTGTGTGTGTGTGTGTGTACTCACCTATTTGTACTCACCTATTTGTGGTTGCAGGGGTCGAGTCATAGCTCCTGGCCCCGCCTCTTCACTGATTGCTACTAAGGTCCTCTCTCTCCCTGCTCCATGAGCTTTATCAAACCTAGTCTTAAAACTATGTATGGTTCCTGCCTCACTATGTCCCTTTCCAAGCTATTCCACTTCCTGACAACTCTATGACTGAAGAAATACTTCCTAACATCCCTTTGACTCATAGGAGTCTTCAACTCCAGTGTGACCCTTGTTTCTGTGTCCCCTCTCTGGAACATCTTGTCTCTGTCCACCTTATCTATTCCTCGCAGTATTTTATATGTCGTTATCATGTCTCCCCTAACCCTCCTGTCCTCTAGTGTCGTCAGGCCGATTTCCCTTAACCTTTCTTCGTAGGACAATCCCCTTAGCTCTGGGACTAGTCTTGTTGCAAACCTTTGCACTTTCTCTAATTTCTTGACGTGCTTGACCAGGTGTGGGTTCCAAACTGGTGCTGCATACTCCAGTATGGGCCTACGTATATGGTATACAGAGTCTTGAATGATTCCTTGGTGAGGTATTGGAACGCTATTCTTAGGTTTGCCAGCCGCCGTATGCTGCAGCAGTTATCTGATTGATGTGTGCCTCAGGAGATGTGCTCGGTATTATACTCACCCCAAGATCTTTTTCTTTGAGTGAGGTTTGCAGTCTTTGGCCACCTAGACTATACTCTGTCTGCGGTCTTCTTTGCCCTTCCCGATATTCATGACTTTACATTTGGCAGGGTTAAATTCAAGGAGCCAGTTACTGGACCAGGCTTGCAGCCTGTCCAGGTCTCTTGTATTCCTGCCTGATCCTCGACTGATTTGATTCTTCTCATTAACTTCACATCATCTGCAAACAGGGACACTTCTGAGTCTATCCTTCCGTTATGTCATTCACATACCAAAACAGTACAGGTCCTAGGACTGACCCTTGTGGAACTCCACTCGTCACAGGTGCCCACTCTGACATCTCGTCACGTACCATGACTCGTTGTTGCCTCCCTGTCAGATATTCTCTGATCCATTGCAGTGCTTTTCCCTGTTACGTGTGCCTGATCCTCTAGCTTTTGCATTAATCTCTTGTGAGGAACTGTGTCGAACGCCTTCTTGCAGTCCAAAAAATGCAGTCTATCCACCCTCTCTCTCGTGTCTTACTTCTTTTCCTTGTCATAAAACTGCAGTAGGTTTGTGACACAGGATTTTCCTTCCTGAAACCATGCTGGTTGTCGTTTATAAGCTTGTGTCTTTCTAGGTGCTCCACCATTCTCCTCCTGATGATCTTCTCCATGACTTTGCATACTATACACGTCAGTGACACAGGTCTTAGTTTAATGCCTCGTGTCTGTCTCCTTTCTTAAAAATTGGGACTACATTTGCCATCTTCCACGCCTCAGGTAGTTGCCCAGTTTCAATGGATGTGTTGAAGATTTGTGTTAGTGGACACACAACATCTCTGCTCCTCTCTAAGGACCCACGGAGAAATGTTGTCCGGTCCCACCGCTTTTGAGGTATCGAGTTCACATAGCAGCTTCTTCACCTCCTCCTCGGTTGTGTGTATTTCACCCAGCACTTGTTGGTATACCTCCTATTCTGAATTCCTGGGTCCTTCCTGTCTCCTGTGTAAATACTTCTTTAAATCTCATGTTGAGCTCCTCACATACCTCTTGGTCGTTTATTGTGAACTCCCCACCTTCCTTTCTCAGCCTGATTCCCTGGTCCTTGACTGTTGTTTTCCTCTGATGTGGCTATACAGCAGCTTCGGGTCAGACTTGACTTTTGATGCTATATCATTTCATATTGTCGCTGAGCCTCCTTCTTACCTGTGCATATTCGTTTCTGGCTCTTCGGCTAATCTCTTTATTTTCCTGGGTCCTTTGTCTTCTGTACTTTTCCTTTTCTCTATTACACTTACTTTTTGCCTCCCTACACCTCTGGGTGAACCAAGGACTCGTTCTGGTCTTCCCATTACTTCTGTTTCCCTTGGGGACAAACCTCCCCTCTGCCTCTTTGCATTTGGTTGTCACATATTCCATCATTTCTTTTACTGGTTTTCCTGCCAATTCTCTCCCCCACTGAACGTCTTGTGGAAGTTCCTCATGCCTGTGTAGTCCCCCTTTTGTAGTTTCGTTTCCCCCTTCCTATTCCTGCTCCCTCTCCACTTGTAGCTCAACTATATAATCAAAACACAGAACCAAATGATCACTAGCTCCAAGGGCCTTTCATACGTGATATCCTCGATGTCCGAACTACTCAAGGTGAATACTAGGTCGAGTCTTGCTGGATCATCCCCACCTCTCTCTCTGGTAGTGTCTCTAACATGTTGATGCATGAGGTTTTCCAGTACCACATCCATCATTTTGGGCTCTCCATGATTCAGGCCCCCATGGGCTCAGGTTTTCCCAATCAATCTTTTTGTGATTGAAATCACCCATAACTAGTAACTTTGCTCTCCCCATGTGGGCTCTTCTGGCTACCTCGGCTAGTGTGTCTACCATTGCTCTGTTGCTCTCGTCGTATTCTTCTCTTGGCCTCCTGCGGTTCTGTGGCGGGTTGTACATTACAGAAATTACCACCTTTGGCCCTCAGACTGAATTGTTCTACTGTGGTCCTTTCACCCATTCCATCCATTCCTTCCACTCTCAAATCCCCACCTGTTCTTAATGAGCAGTGCAACTCCTCCTCCCTCTGCTCCCTCTATCTTTCCTGAGGATTTGATATCGGGTGGAAGATTGCATCTGTTATCATTGGAGAGTTTCGTTTCTGTGAAGTGCTATTATGTCTGTGTGTGTGTGTGTGAACTCTCATAGTCGTGATGAAGTGTGTTAATGTTTATATTTTTTAAAAATACACATAATGTTAATATTTTAAAAAGTATCGGGTGGTATCGACCATTTATGACTGATATAGATATCGTAAAAATGGCCGATACCCGCCAAACCCATACCGATACTTCGGCACATTCAACATTTTACGAGTATACATGGTGGGGTTTAAAGCAATATAGGGTTCACAACTCATGAAATAACTGAGGGGGAATTTTAGCTTTTAAAATTCTCTTGGCAAACAATACGGGAGAAGAGAGAGAGAGAGAGAGAGAGAGAGAGAGAGAGAGAGAGAGAGAGAGAGAGAGGAGAGAGAGAGAGAGAGACTCATGTTATATCGTCACTTCCACAGGTGGGGTCCAGGAGCTGGAACACCAGACCCTCCAACTGTTCTACTGGCCAAGCAGCTGTGTGACGAGGGATACCAACTGCTCCGCCATACTGAAGATCCTTCCCACACTCTGCGGTCCAGAGCTAGGTAAGTGTACCGACATACTCTAGATCCTTCCCACACTCTGCGGTCCCGAGCTAGGTAAGTGTACCGACATACTCTAGATCCTTCCACACTCTGCGGTCAGAGCTGGTAGAGCAAAGATGTATTTCCGTCGCTGCGTGATGCGTGAGCCCGCCACCTCTACCTCAATTCACGCAAAAGTCACACCACTAGCACCACCACTGCCACCATTATCATCACCACCATTAATGCTAACACCACTAGCACCACCACCATGTGTATATGCAAATATGTTTTACTATAAGCAATAATGATATGTGCTAATCACTCGACAATACTAACTATATCTTGTAGAGTTGTGAAATGAAAAATGCTTAATAGTTTTCTGTGTCGTAGGTACATCATCGAATAGTCATTCTTTATTTTACCAGATAAACTAATTTTATAATTTGCATATTGAGTTATGCAGCCTAATATCAAGGCCTTAAAGTATATGCACGTTTCGGAAGCATCAAAATTAAATCTGAACCGATCAGAAGAGCATTCTCTTAGCCGTGGGGATTCTAACAATTTCATTTATTTTGAAATAGTAATTTGGTATAATAAGTTTGTCTGCACACAAACAAACTTAATGGATACTTTCAGATGCATCAGCCGTTAAATACTGAAGCCGTTCAGGAAAAATAGGAACTCAAATTTATTTTGTTGTGTTTTACTTGGGAATAAAAAATTTAACGCTATTTTACACATACATTTGGCTTGTTGAGGGTAGGATATACCGTTTTAAGTGGATGAGCCCAAGCAACAGAGGGACTGACTTTGGAGAGTTGTGAGTCAGGGCAGAATCTTGAAATGAGCTCTTTAACTTGGGCACTGGGCACCCATTTTGTGCCAACAGCTCGAAGGACTTTATTACAAATTACTATCAACAAGTTTTAATTTGAAGCCAATCAGATGAGGGTCTTCTCGTTTTTACTGAAATGGATTGAAACTGGGCTCAAAGTAGCGGAAATGTTAAATTTTCTGAGTTCAAGAGTACAGTATACAAATATTTCAAACGTCTGTCTGGCACCAACTGGTGGGTCTAATATGGATTCTACGTGTGATGTTATTTATACAATTATTACAATATTGCATAGTAAATCTTCCATTTTTGGGTTTGAATAAAAATTCATTATGTGAATAAAAATAGAAATGGAATTCATTTGTAAGAACTGAAAATGTAATAAACAAAAGAAATATTGGTTGGTATGGAATATATATTTGATTTATTCTACCTATTTGAAATTTGAATATTTTGAACATCGTGTTAAATTGGCTAAATTACCAATTTCAGTCTTTGAGAGTGGACCCCCGACTAACGAAAGGCCCTTATAACGAAAAATCATGGCAACAGCTTTTAGAAAACTTGGTGTGAAAATGGACTCGTGTAGCGAAACATATTAGACCTGTGTCCACTTCTCATACCTGCGCCTCGCAGGCATGATCAAGCATTATTTTCCATTGAGAGAACATTACCAAGCGTGCTCTTTCAAACATTCACAATAAATTTGTTGTGTTTATTGGTGGTTTATTATTTCTGTCACTGTGAAATAAGTCGCATGGGTCCAAAGCTTCTAGTGGCACCCCTGTGGTAAAGAGAGTGAGAACACCATCGAACTTAAGAAGGGTGAGAAAAATGTAGAGGTTGGCATACGTCTGGAGTAGAGCTTGCAGGATCTTTAAAGACGCATCTACTATGGCACTATCCTGTGAGAATGAGAGATCAAGGAAGCTAATGTTGCAAGGGTTGATATGTTGAAAAACTAGATCGAAAACAGTGGATGAGGTTGGAGGTTGTTGATGGTGTGGATAAACAAACAGATGAACAAGTGGTATTTCCACGTGATAAATTGTGAAAAGGCAAGAGGAAGTTGCCACGCAGATCTTGTCAAGACAATACCTGGAACCAGGAGTGGTGTAGGCGGCAGGTGATTTTATAGCCAGCAAAGGCTAGTTTGAGAGGTTTAAGAAGCATGGTGGCATACCACAGTGTTGTGAGGCATGGTGGGGCAGCCAGCTCAGACAAACGTGTGGCTGAAATTACGTGTGGGTTGAAAGTTCACTCCCCAACAAGTGTTTAATTGTGATGAAACAGGCCTGTTTTGGAAGAAAATGCCCAACCAGGACCTTCATTACTCAGGAGGAAAAGGCACTGTAGACTGAAACCTATGAAAAACAGGCTAACTCTTGTGATGTGTACCAATGCCAGTGGTGATTTGAGTGAAGCCTTTGCAGGAGTATCACTCAGAAAATCCCAGGACCTTCAAGAAACACAATGATTAACAGGAATAAGTTGTGTGCATTGGAGTAACAGTAATGCATGGCTCTGGGACTTTTCAAGGAATGATTGACTGGAGTGTTTGGCCTAGTGTAATACCTCCCTGGAAAAGAAATTGCAACTCAAGTGTACTCTGGTACTGGACAATGCTCCTCTCATCCTCACAACTTGGAAGAGTTGTTATCTGAGAAGTTCAATTTCATCAAGTGAAGTTCTGCCTCTAACACCCTCCTCATCCCAGCCCATGGACCAGCAGGTCATTTCCAACTGAAACTGTACATAGAAGCAGTGTTTCATGGTGCTTTGATGTGACCTCAGACACCATTGACCTAAGAGAGTTCTGGAAGGATCTTTAATATCATCCCGTTACATAGGCCTTATAGGTAAGGCTTGGGGGAGGTGACTTTGGGACTTTGAACTCATGAGACCACTGTGGCGGATTGTGTTGAAAAGCGATTTTGGGGATTTGAGGCTGACCCTGACGACCCTGTGCCTGTTGTGGAAGATATTGTGGCATTGGGGAACAGCCAGGACAGGAGGTGGAGTGGTGAGGGATGTGGAAGAGTTGGTGGAGGAGGCACAGAGGATGGAGCTAACAACTGAAAGGACTGCAAAGAGCTGGAACTGGAACAGCATCAGACCAGGCTGAAGTTATTGCTTCACAGGAGGGTAGAGAGAAGGTGCCTTCTTCGGTGCTTAAGGAGATCTGTACAAAAGTGGAATTGGGATTTGCAGACATTTGTTGAAAAGAACACCACCCTGAGCAAGCTAGAAATGAGCCATCTGTGCAACCACTTCAGTGACAGAGCCATTATTGCACTTCAGGAAAATCTTAGAGTGCCAGAAACAGAGGACTCTGGACAGTTATTTGCTGTGGGACTGAAGTGACTCTCAAGATGGTCCCTAGTGGCATTAAAAGACCAAGAAGGAAGTAACCCAGAGTGGGACTTGTGCCTGGGAGGTCCCTTTGGAGGGATTCCTTCCCAACCCACTAACACCCTGCCATGTCATCCCCTCCTATCTTCTTGAATGCTGTAGCTCCTCTTCAATAAAGGTAAGTAAATATTATTTATATTATATTTTTGTGAATATTTTTAGGGTGGAACGGATTAATTGTATTTACATTATTTCTTATGGGAAATATGGTTTGGTCTGAAAGTTTAGTGTTGAGAAATAGCTCCTGGAGCGGATTAATTTTGTTAGTCGAGGACATAATATTTGTGGGTTGACAGATGACTGGGCGATTTCTTGTTTCCAATCGATAGAATAGAAGTAAGTCTTAGTGAAATAGCTAGGAATGTGAGTCGACTTGAATAATGTCACATTGATGGCTTAAAATGGGAGTCAAAGTGGCAAAATATACGATACGTAATACTCCTTTGTGCATCAAAATTTGCAAGCATAATTTCGTCAATTTTCCATCAAATTTCGTACTTTTTGTTTTATTACCTTCTGAAAAGATTCTCTACCATTTTCATAAAAAAAAAAAAATTGAAAATTCTTGGACCCTGGTGCCACTTGAAATTTGACCTCTCCCCCCAAAAAAAGGGGTTGAAAACTCTTCAAGTGGAACCTCCCCCCGAGTTTAAATCCGTTCTTATTGCTCACAACTGGACTTCTCGTTTGCAAGTAAATTTTTCCCTCATTTAAATTAACCCTTTGGGGTGGGGGGTTTATTTTGACGGGGGTTGGTGGACTGGGCCAAAAATTCCCGCCCCTAAAATTTAAAGGGGGGGAAAACGGCTGGTCCCCTACATGTAAAAAGAAGGGGTATATGGGTCAGTGTCTTAATTATAAAAAACCCCCCCCCCAAACCTGCAAAAAAAAAAAAAAAAAACTAACCGTTTTTAATTTAAAACCGGACTTTCAGTCTATTTTCGTATGGTATTTTTAATGTATTCTCGTTTTCTTGGTCTCAGGGATGAATGGAAGATATATTACAAAATGGAGTTTTTTTGATTGGTTTGACAATAAAAGGGGGTACCTTGAAATTGAGTTTAAAAAGAAAATGTTCAATTTTGATGTTCAAGTAAACAAATCACACCATCGTCCAATCCCTTTCCAACGGGGCAGTCTTTTCTTTTTGATATTTTTTATACCGACAATGTGATTGTATACATAACAGTAAATCTTCTATTTTTGTGAGAATAAAAATTCAAAATGGAAAGCAAAAAAGTAATGGAAAGGGCCTGGAGCTGGCTAAAAACAAGAAATGTTATTTTAGGGGCCAGGAATGTCTGCCTTGTTTATTTTGGACCCCATTTTGAAATTGGCATTGTTTTAAATTTTGTGAAATTGGAAAAATTTTCCCTTTTCCCCCCCACTATTTTGGGTAGTTGGGGGTTTTGTAAATAGGCGGGTTTTTTTTTTTTGAAAACTATTTTTAAGTTTTGGAAAAGGAACCCTTGGGGTGGCCAAAAAAGGGGTAAATTTTGGGGCGCATTAATTTTCGTAAAAAAATCTTTGAAACCGATGGGGGCGAACCATAATTCCGGGTTCATTTTTTCCCAAAATTTTAAATTTTGGTGGCTTATGATCAGAAAAAAATTCTCTATCATTTTTTGAAAAAAAATTTTTTTTTTAAAAATTTTTTTCCCCCGGTTTGGGAAAATTTCCCCCAAAGGGGGGGGAAGGAAAAATTTATACGAAACCCAAAAAAAGGGTTTTAAACCCCTTTTGGGGGTTTGGTTTGGAAATCGGTTTTTCCTGGTTATTACTTTTCTAGTCGCAAAAAATTCTGCCGGGCCCTTTAAATTAAGGAAAAAGGCTGGTGGCCTTGTTGGGGGAGAGAGAATGGGCCCGCGTGGTCAGTGTGCCAGTGGGAAAAAAAAACGGGGACCCCGTGGTGCATTGGGGGAAGCCCTTTTTGGGACACCCTTTACCCCCATGCCTCTAAAAACCCTCACTCCCGTTTGGGAAAACTTTGTTCCCCAGTGACAGTTCTAACACCGATGGGGGGTGTCAGTGATGATGAGTTTCCCAAAGGGTTTTTAAAGGTTGTGACCCGGGAAAATAAGACCATAATACCAATTTTTGGGAAAAACCCGGGCGACCCTCAGCCCCTTTACCTCCGGTGCTGTTTGGGATCTTGTTCACGCTCAATTGTACCCGAACAAAAGAGGGGAAAATGTTATTTACTCATATCCCGGGCTCTGATGTGAGCAATGGTGGTAATAGTGAATATAACCCAAGCTCTTCAAAAAAGGGTTTCCCTGCGAGGGGTGGAGCAGAATATTCTCCCGTGAAAAAACCCGTATATACGGGAAGGGATATCGCTCCCGGGAGGTTTCCAAAGCTGTTCCAAAGGGGGAAAGGTACACCCCGGAGTACATCCCAGGGGTACAACAGGAAGTGATAGTGAAAATGGGCAAAAGGGGTTTTTCAATTGGGATGAGAAATGTGCTTTCAACTGGTGTGGTGGGGGTGGTGGAAAGGGGAAAAGGGACCAGCGGGGGACCATGCTGGCCACCCGGCCCCGGTCAGCTCAGCCCCCCGGCCATCCTCCCCCCCCACCAACCCCCCCAACCACAACCCCTTCCCAACCCCACAACCCACCTTAAATATCCGTACCCCCCAGCAGACCGCACCCGGGATTTGGGAGGGGCTGAAATTTTATTTAATCCCCCTCAGTTTGATGAAATCCCAAGTGGAATCCCCATCTTGTCCACTTGGGAAAAAATTCCATGAACTGGAATGTTTCGAGTTATTTTTTTGATCCCCCGATGGAAATTATTGTCAGGAAAGCAAAGATACGAGTAAACCCTGGCAAACAAATACTTTCACCAAAATCAGCCTCAACAGGTGGAAAAGGAAATTGCTGAGATGTACTTTTCTTTTAAAAATAATGCTTATCCACATGGTTTGGGAACCCCCGTTAAAACATACTTGGGCGACAGACCGCCTGATTGCAACCCCAGTTTCCCGTTTAATATCAGTAAAACGATTTGTGCTACTGTTACGTTGCTCCATTTTCAGACAAAAAACCCGGCCTG
>WNWK01030220.1:0-23687 GCA_009830355.1 Cherax destructor
CTTACTGCCGCTGCTGCTGCTGTTGTTGTCGTTGCTGATGCAGCTGGTGTGGTTTTTGTTGTAGTTGATGCTACTGCTGCAACGGAAATTGTTGTTGTTGTTGTTGTTTTGTTGTTGTCTTCGTGGTGATTATTATCGTGTTGTTTTGTTGTTGCTGCTTTTTTGTTGTTGGGCTTGTAATGATGGTGCTGTTCTTGCTGTTCTTATTGTCTTTATTGTTATTGTTCTTTCTGTTATTCATGTTCATGTTTCATATCACTTTTGTTCTAATGTTTCTTTTGTTGTTAATTTCTGCTACTGATTTTCGTATTTTTTTTCTTTGAGAATTCGTTGTTTTTATTTTCTATTTGTTGTTTTTGATAATGTCGACATTATTTGTCGCGTTGTTGTTGTTTGTTTTGTGTTGATAATGTTATAACAGTGAAGGGAATAAATAGCTATGAAGAGAAGAAAAGGGGAAAGAAATATGATAATTACTTTAGTATACCAAGAGAAGCAACAGAAGTTAAAGAACAGGAGCAGTTGGTTAATAATAATGTCACGGAAACTGTTAACCAAAGCTTTGAGAATGAGATCTAAAGAATCGATAAGTTTAGAGCCGAAATAGACAAAAATCACAAATAAAAGAGAGTGATAGAACTCGAGGATGGTAGTAACTGAGGAAGACACTCCAAATATAAATATAAAATGTTTACGTCTGTGCAGAAAAAAAATATAAAACTGAATTAAAAGAAATGTTTCGTGGGTGTCAGTAGGATCGACACCATGCCTAGCCCTTCTAGGGCAGGGTAGGGGCCTGAGCCAGAGCTTGCTTTCACCTGTGGCTCACAAGACTGCTATTCCAATTAGCTTCCCTGGGGCAGGGAAGATGGCAGACCAAAGATGGGCCTAGCTTCTCCCTACGAGCCCCGTGAGGGCGGGGAATGTGGCTAGGCCTGGGGACCGTTGGTCCCACAGATGAGGAGGTCCCACGTGCCTCCTCCCATGGCAGATATTAGTCTGCGATACTCCCGAGAAAGGGAGCCAAGGCCGGGCCACGACTTGGACAAGGCCCGGGCCGGGTGAGTCCCGGGGAATCAACAAGAAGAAGAAGAAGGGTGTCAGTAGTCAAAGAGCATTTGTGGGAAACAAGCGTTTTGGAAATTATATGACTGATAGGAAGAGGCAACTGAGAACAATATCAATGCAGATACATCCTGGAAGGAAGGTAGGAGAGACAGAACCTCCACTATAAAACAGAGAAGAGGATGTTACAGGTGGATATCTTCGCACAAGTGAGAACAGAGTCCTTCAAGACACACAGGCAAATTGGTGAGCTGAGTGTAAAGAATTATAAATGCAAACTTCTGGTATCGCACAATGTTTATATTTAGCTTACCTTATGTATGATCATTATGCATGAATAAATATTACATAATGAAGTTTGTAAATGTGTGTTCTATTAAAAGTTTTATTAAAATGTTTAATACAGGAGGTCCCCACTTTACAGCTCTTCTCTTTACAGTGTTTCGGTAATGCAGCGGTTTTCAATTATATGCCTTCGAAAGTGAAAAAAAAGAAAAAAAAAAGAAAGGAGAGAAGAGTGCAACGTTTCACTTTACAGCGATGTTCACTTTAAATCAGTAGCCCAGAACCTAACCTGCTGTACAAGCGGGGCCTTCCTATGTACTGTTTAATTTAACATACCTGGAGTATACGTGGAGGGGGTTTCGGGGTTCAACGCCACAGCGCCGCGTTCCTTGACCAGGCCTCGCGGTGGATCAGGCTGTTGCTGCTGGCCGCACGTAAACCAACGTGCGAACCACAGCCCGGCTGGTCAGGTACTGACTTTGGATGCCTGTCCAGCTCCTTGAAGACAGCCAGGGGTGTATTGTTAATCCCTCCTTATGTATGCCGGGAGTCTCTTCAACAGTCTTGGGTCCCTGACACTTATTGTTTTGTCTCTTAGTGTACTATTGGCGCCCCTGCTTTTCATTGGGGGGATGCATCTCCTGTCGAGCTTTTTGCTTTCGTAGGGATTGATTTTCGTGTGCAGATTTGGGACTAGTCCTTCTAGGATTTTCCTAGTATATATTATCATGTATCTTTCTCGCCTGCATTCCTGGGAGTACAAATCAAAGTTCTCTGTATATTTCCAAGGTCTGCAATTTCGCCTGTCTTGAAGGTGGCAGTTAGTGTACAACAATATTCCAGCCTAGAGAGAACAAGCGATTTGAAGAGATTCATCATGGGCTTGGCATCACTAGTTTTGAAGGTTCTAATTATCCATTCTATCATTTTTTCTACCAGACGTGGTAGATACATTGTTGTGATCTTTGAAAGTGAGATTTCTGACATTATTACTCCAAGGTTCTTCACATTAGTTTTTCGGTCTATTGTGTGGTTGGAAATTGTTTTATACTCCTATATAGTTTTAATTTCCTCGAGTTTTCCTTAGCGAAGTAATTGAAATTTGCCTTCACTGAACCTCATATTGCTTTCTGCGGCCCATTAAATATTTGGTTGATATCCGCTTGGAGATTTGCAATGTCTTCGATGGATGACACTGTCATGCAAATTCAGGTGTCATCCGCAGAGGAAAACACAGTGCTGTGGCTGACAGATTGGATGAGGAAAAGGAATGAAGAGAATATTGTGCCTTGTGGAACAGCTTTTCACTGTATCCGCCTCTGACTTTAATATTACTCTTTGTGTTCTATTTGTTAGGAAGTTATAGATCTATCAGGAAGTTATAGATCTATCAGGAAGTTATAGATCTATCAGGAAGTTATAGATCTATCAGGAAGTTATAGATCTATCAGGAAGTTATAGATCTATCAGGAAGTTATAGATCTATCAGGAAGTTATAGATCTATCAGGAAGTTATAGATCTATCAGGAAGTTATAGATCTATCTGGAAGTTATAGATCTATCAGGAAGCTATAGATCTATCAGGAAGTTATAGATCTATCTGGAAGTTATAGATCTATCAGGAAGTTATAGATCTATCAGGAAGTTATAGATCTATCAGGAAGTTATAGATCTATCTGGAAGTTATAGATCTATCAGGAAGTTATAGATCTATCAGGAAGTTATAGATCTATCAGGAAGTTATAGATCTATCAGGAAGTTATAGATCTATCAGGAAGTTATAGATCTATCTACCCAAATAAATAAAATAAAACTTCATAACACCACTTGTATGGTTTTGGGGAAATTCCTTACAAGATTTTTTTTAACTCTTTTTTTTTCCAGTGGTCTTAAAACTATCTCTTTCCAAAGACTTAAAAAATGTAAATAAGAGAAATAAAGATGGGCGTGAAGTGTTAGCGGGACACTTGCCTGACCCACTTAACCAAATATAAAGAGAAAAGTACTGAATAAAAGAACCCTCAATACCGTGACTAGAACAATACATGGATAACCCGCACGTAGGAGACTGAAACGTGTGACCACGTTAATAATTAGTTAATGGTCCAAGTTGGACCGAAACGTCGTCATAAGTTTTATTCTCTCACGTGCTTTTTTTTCTGTGTAAGAGAAAAATAAGCTGGGGACAGCAGTGAGATTGAGTAAATGGATCGATGAGGCGAGAGGCTGACCCTGCCGCTGACACCGGCTGCACCTCGAGAGGCTGACCCTGCCGCTGACACCGGCTGCACCTCGAGAGGCTGACCCTGCCGCTGACACCGGCTGCACCTCGAGAGGCTGACCCTGCCGCTGACACCGGCTTCACCTCACCACCAAAACAACCACCAAAAATACTCAACGACCTTACAAGACATAGCGAGATTCAGCGGTTCCGGGAAGATCTTATCTAAGGAATAATGGAGATATTTTTGTGCTTTCATCTAAGCTATCCTTTCATGTCATCTATTTCCTTCCATTTTTACTAAATTCCTTTCAATTGGGATTTTCTCTGAAATCTTACCTGGGTCTAGCGTCTCAATATAGTGATTGAAGGAATACCATATTCTCCAAGTGTTCATCCTAGTCATATCCTCGCCACAGTGTTGACAGAGTGAATCATATTCGCTCTGGGGTCTCCCCAGTGTGAATATAGCTCCAGGCCGAGGGACTTATTACCTCAAACTCCTCCTCTCCTTACACCTTTCTGCTTTGTATTGGATTGATGAAGCCACTGTGTGGCTTCATCAATATAGTCAATAAAGATACCCAAGTGTTGCATATGTGTCTAATTTATAAGTTGTGGCAGTGTTGAGGATGGAAACTGTAATGGCAGTGTTGGGGATGGAAACTGTAGTGGCAGTGTTGGGGATGGAAACTGTAGTGGCAGTGTTGGGGATGGAAACTGTAGTGGCAGTGTTGGGGATGGAAACTGTAGTGACAGTGTTGGGGATGGAAACTGTAGTGGCAGTGTTGGGGATGGAAACTGTAGTGGCAGTGTTGGGAATGTAAACTGTAGTGGCAGTGTTGGGGATGGAAACTGTAGTGGCAGTGTTGGGGATGGAAACTGTAGTGGCAGTGTTGGGGATGGAAACTGTAGTGGCAGTGTTGGGGATGGAAACTGTAGTGGCAGTGTTGGGGATGGAAACTGTAGTGGCAGTGTTGGGGATGGTGGTGTTAGGAATCTGTTGATCTGATGTTGATGGGTAAACATTTTCAATTGGTTTCTTTTATTAGAATTCTATTGATAGAAAACCAGTAGTAGAACTCCTTTCTTAGAATTCTTCTTATAGGATTCTGGTGGAAATGCTTGAATAATTTTGTTATTTGGATTCTTCTATGAAGAGTCTGTTAGTAAAGTGACTGAGAAACCACCGTATTAGCTGTATATTTACAAAATTTTCTTCCGTAAGATCCGTGAATGGTTAAAAGATCCCGGACACACTTTCCCTAGTACCATTATTACTGCCAAAATTTTGGGAGAATTTGGAATCCCTTTTTATAAAATAGGAGTTAGGTATTAAAATGTAGTGGTTCTCAGAGATTTAAGCAAACTCCCCATTATGAAAATTATTGTAAGATAAAAACTGGATTAAAAGCAATGAACTAAAAGGTTAATTAATGGGTGAAATTAAAACACAACTTTAATAATATAAATAAAATAAAAACGACGAGTACAATTAGGAAAGTACTTATGCTCTTGCTTGAACGGCTAATATAGATGGAGAGCCACGAGTAGTGAATACAGATGAAGTCTTCAGGAAGACTGGTTGATGAGAGCTGACAGTGATGGATGTTAGAATCACTGGTAAGTAGAATAGGCTGATGTTATGGCCCAAGTTGAAATAGGCTTGGAAAAATAGTCTCAACTCAGACGGTTCCGATCACAGCAGCGTTGGAGGCGCGGAGACACCTCTAGCAAATTAGCAATCTTTTCCGCACATGCGGATCAGGTATTGTAAATGTTGATCAGACAATTATAACAGACTAGAGCAGGTGGGAATCCGTATAGAAATGAGTTCCCTCTGATAGCCAGCTTACCAAGTAAGCTATCCAAGTGGCGTGGCAGGCAGCAAATTTTCCCTCAATCTGGTAACCTAATATTCCAAACGACCCTACCCTAATTTATATAGAAAAAATTGTCCATCACCTGGACGTTTTGCCTTACAGTAGTGACCTTGATGACTGTGGTTGTGGTACCGTCGTGGTTATAGTGGTTGTGGTAGCACTGACCTTTTCTTGTCGAAAAGGTCACTACAATAGCTGGAGAAAAATAACCACTGTTACCGGACACAATAATTAACATACGCACAATAGCCACCCGAGTCGAACTCAATTACTACTTTGGCTGGACATAATTAAAATAACATACTATAACCACTATAATTAGACACAACATGTATTTTTACCTATTGCACAACTATTACTATAATATTCCCTTTATCTCTCCTGAGTCCCATCCCTCCCTCGTATATATTCCGGCTCCTTTTTTTGCTCCTGTGTAGCCAGAAACATTGTGACCGAAACGTCGTTACAAATTTCAGTCTCGTATGCACGGAATATTTCTTCCAGTCACGGTATTGTGCCTTTTCATTCTTTATACATGATAATATTCAAGTTAACATGGTTAAATACCGTCTCCTTATTACTAACTTTACACGAAAAGCAGCAGTAACACAAACAATACAAACGAAGTACATTAGTGTGTGTGTGCAGACCTCGAGGGTGGAACAAATAAAACAAACGCAAGGTAATTGCAGCCAAAAAAGGTAAACAAAGACATAATGAGCATCAATTTAGAGTTGAGTAAACACTCGTATTTGTCCTAGAATTTCCCAGCTACGTTGCCTGCTGGGTTCTAATTAGGTCCTTGAATATTCACTTAAGGGGTTCTAATTAGGTTCTTGAAGAGTCAGATGAGGGGCTATCCTGAGGTTCTGCATACAAATGAAGGGTTCCAGTGAGGTTCTTGAAGATTCAGATGATGGGTTCTTATGGGGTTCTACATGAGACGAAGTGTTCTTAGAAGGTTCTTGAATATTCGGATGAGGGGTTCTAATGAGGTTATTGAAGAATCGTGTAATGGGTTTTTTCTGGGGTTCTTGCAGATTCAGGTGAGTTCTAATGAAATTCTTGAAGATGCAGATGTGAGGGTTCTAATTAGGTTCTTGAGGCTTCAGATGCGAGATCTAACGAGTTTCTTGAAGCTTTAGATGAGAGGTTCTCATGGGGTTCTTGAAGACTCAGATGAGGAGTTCTTCCGAGGTTCTTGTAGACTCAGATTATGGAATTCTTCTGAGGTTCTTGAAGACTCAGATGTGGGAGTCTTCTGAGGTTCTTGAAGACTCAGGTAAGTGTTGTGTTCTGCTGCAAGTTCTTGTACATTTAGGTGAGTGTTAGTACCTTCAACATTCAGGTGAGTGTTTGAACCTTCAACAATGAGCAGAATGTTGGTACCTTCAACAGTCAAGAGAGTGTTGGTACCTTCAACATTCTGGTAAGTGTTGGTACAGTCAAATATCAGGTGAGTGTTTGTGTCTTTCTTACAAAATGCGACATCAACTAAGTGAAGATATCACCAGAGAATACTAGAAGGTAACTTATTGATCCCCCTCTAGCATCTAGCCTATTTCTGGTATTGTAATAGTTTGTAAGAGAGTATTCTAGTCCAGTTATCCCGTAAATTATGTGGCTTCTCAACAGTGCCATTTTTGGAATGCAAATGGATGAATACAAACCATCCAAATAAAAGTTGAGATCTTTAATAACAAAGGTGTCTAGGTGGTAATTATTACAATTAATGTAGTTTGAATAATTAAGGAAATAAACTCCAATGCGACTCTTAGAGTATAACTTGGTATACCTATATATCATAGTTATTCTGAACTTATAATCATATCATGCTATATGCATGCTTAACAAGATACTGTACTACTCTTAATAAGTACTGTCCGGTACGTTGCTATGATGTACTTAAGTACAAGAGTAATGATGTGTATGTGTGTTTAAGTGCTCGGTATACGCTCATACTGACTCGACTTGACTTAAAATGTGATTGATAATAACAGAAGTTAGATTATTTAATAATTTAACTTCTGGACCATCAGAACAAAGAACTTGAACAATATCAATACACAGTCGCCAAACAGCAATAATGCTCGCAGCAGCAGTATCAGTTAACAGCACAGCGTCAGGCAAGGAATCAAGGAGACAAAAACGACTCTCTGTGTACCTTCAACAGATCCTTCACAAAAGGCATAGAACTTCCATATTACTGAAACTTAGTTCGTCAATACCAATTTCCCGACTACGACAATGCCTAGATGCTAGGATAAATGTAGGTCAAGAGTTGAACTCTGGACCAGAGATATGGTATCTTCACGACACACAACAAATAATGTTTTTTTTCAGCATGGATGTACAGAGTTAAGAGATGTATGTCCCGGCTCACCATCGGAGCCATACACTCTACCAAAAACAGAATCTAAATGACACGAGTTGAGGAGCATAGCATTCTCCCAGACAATAGACAATAGGCAAGATGTTACCTCCAGGAACAACAGCGGGAAGAACATGGTGCCTCCACGAACAGCAGGTAGAGAGGAAGAGGCAAGGCCTGCATGTCAGACGTCAGGTGAATTGTAGAAGCTTACCCCTGACACCAACTGCGAAACAAGTTGGCAGGTAGTTAGCAGCCTTGGCAGCCAGTCAATACTCTCCATTGGCAAGCATAATGAGAGGTGTAGTTACATCCTGCCTACATAAACTAATACTGTGTCCTTTCTCTGAAATCGAATTAGTCTTCAACATTTAAGTGAGTGTTGATGCCTTCAACATTCAGGTGAGTGTGGCAATATCAACATTAATGTGAATGTTGCAATCTCAAATTGAAGTGAATGATGGTTTCGTTAAATTTTCAGTGAATTAGGATGAGCTTTAAACTCTGAAGAAAGTGATACATGTAGAGACCTTTAAACGCAATTCACAAATATCCCGCACATTGGAGAATGATACTTATGACAACGTTTCGGACCTTGTTGGAACATTAACTAGTCAGTCAGAAACTTGTTAATTGTCCCAGTTGGACAGAAATATCATCATAAATTTCACTCTTCTTTTTATTCTTCTGCAACCAAGATTTATATTGCCACTTGTTGTATAGAATATTCATTAAAATAGTTATTTTTTATGGGCATTCTTTTCGGTGTTCCGGTGACACAATACAATGGGAATTAGCAAACAATACTCTGGGCATTAGCACACAATACCCTGACATTAACAAACAATACCTTACACAATAACAAGCACTTCCCAGTATATTAGCACACAATACCCAGGACATTAGTAAACAATTCCCAGGATATTAGCAAACAACTCTCAGGATATTAGCAAACAATTCCCAGGATATTAGCTAACATTACCCAGGATATTAGCAAAAAATACCTAGGACATTAGCAAACAATACCCGGAACATTATCGCACAATGCCCAGAACATTAGCAAACAATACCCAGGTGTAATAGCACACAAAATGCGTGATAAAGGAATAACAAGAAAAGTAGGTAAACGGATCTTTAAAACAGTGAGGGAGTGAGTGATGATGAAAGTGTTTCTTTTTTTTCGGGTCACCCTGCCTTGGGGGTCACCCTGCCTTGGGGGTCACCCTGCCTTGGTGGGAAACAGCCGATGTGTTACAAAAAGTTTCTGAGGTGTATAAAGGATAAAGAGGAATAAATAAATGGGATGTAAATGAAGTGCTAAAAATATGTAACCAAGACAGAATTCGCACCAATGGGTTCAAATTGGCAAATATTTAGATTTAGAAAGGATTTAGGAAAACATTCATTTGTGGATGAGTGGAAAAAACTCCCAAGTAAGAGTGATTTAAGCTAAAACCTTATGTAGCTTTAAAAATGTGTTAGACAATTTCATGTGCATGTATGAATTGGACCTGCCTAGCTTGGGCCAGAAGGCTGCAGTGCTCCTTCTTATGTTCACAATTTTATTGAGTCCTTACATATATTTTCATGTGATTTTATGACAAATCCGGTCATTTTGTTAGTGTTATTTCCCCACTAACATCCTCCAAGGCTTCAACTCTTCGACTCCGATAAAGTGAAATTAGTTGAGTTGTGAAAACATTGACACGTGTTGGGGTCCGCTCTCCTCAATTAGAATCATTTGCAAATTTGGCTTCCATGTGATAATTTTAGAAAGCCTCTTCTGATCGGCTTCATGTTTTCAACAGGTTTGTATCGTGTTTGGAATATGGCTGGTGTTGTTAATGGAGTGTATAGGTTCCTTTTTTTCCATTTTTAATCAATTTATCGTTTAACATTAAATAACTGGAGTATGTCTCCTCAGAGAGGTTTTATTATTAACAAGTCTTATTGTCCCCTTACTTGGACTGAACCGAGTGCTAAACCCTGCCGGTTTAGCTCTTTCCTACTGATTAAAATAAAATCATTCTAAAGAGCATCGGTATTTAATTACTGATATATCTTATGAAATATTTGAAATGTTGGGGTTAGGCTGTGTAGGTTTTTTTTTTTTTTGGGGGGGGGGGTTTAAATGTAATAATACCTGGAGAATATATCTTTTGCTCGGCTTTAAACTTTTAGTGCTATGTGATTTCTTCAATGAAAGTGTCGCCTTTATATTATGATGTTTATTTTGAAATATTCCTTTTTTTTCAATCTGGTTTCCCTATAATAACTGATGAATATATTTTTCCTGTCAGAAAAAAGTCTCAGTGTTTGAGTTTATTGGTTTATTCTAAGGTTAAATATGCATTTAAATGCACTAAATAAACCTTACTCAATCACTTTACTCACTAACTTATTTAAACTTTAAACGCTGGTCAGTTTTACTTATAGAAAAGTTTGGATTGATTTTGCCCTGTGGTGATTCAAATTTTCTTTGTATGCAAAGAAATTGGGAAAAATTCAAATCGTGGTTTACTAGTGATAGTTTGAGAGTGACTCACGTGACAGTCATCGTGGTTTACTAGTGATAGTTTGAGAGTGACTCACGTGACTCTCATCGTGGTTTACTAGTGATAGTTTGAGAGTGACTAACGTGACTCTCATCGTGGTTTACTAGTGATAGTCTCAGAGTGACTCACGTGACTGTCATCAGTTCCTCAAACTTCCTTGAGAGGATTACTTCTCAATAGGTCTTCTAATTTGTATAAATCGTCAAAGTTAATATTCAACCGCATTAGAAACTTGTGTCTCACTCTGACGTATTGTTTACTTGTCCAACGTTAAGGGATCTTTGTTCTGTATTGGACAGATGAAGTCACTGGTTGGTGAAACCTCTCCACAATATTGGACAGATGAAGTCACTGGTTGGTGAAACCTCTCCACAATATTGGACAGATGAAGTCACTGGTTGGTGAAACCTCTCCACAATATTGGACAGATGAAGTCACTGGTTGGTGAAACCTCTCCACAATATTGGACAGATGGAGTCACTGGTTGGTGAAACCTCTCCACAATATTGGACAGATGAAGTCACTGGTTGGTGAAACCTCTCCACAATATTGGACAGATGAAGTCACTGGTTGGTGAAACCTCTCCACAATATTGGACAGATGAAGTCACTGGTTGGTGAAACCTCTCCACAATATTGGACAGATGAAGTCATTGGCTGGTGAAACCTCTCCATAGTATTGCCAAATGTTGCACAAGTGAACCATTTTTTAACGTGTCGCTTTTCTAAGGCATTTACACCACATTGGTATCAATGTTTACCTTGTGGTAGACGCGGCAGCGAAAGTTATGGAATAAGGGGGAACTTTTTCCGGGTTGTGAAACAGAGCCCATTACAATTTTATAACTAATTCATAATTAAGGAGAAAAAGCATTATAAATAACCATTTCATGCGGCTCTTTACTGATATTATTCCAACATAGCTAAAAAAAATGTTTATAATACTTTCATTTAGATATGCCAAAAAATAAATGACACAAAAAACATTCTAAGTGCATTTATTAATATTAAAATAGTCATAAATGTTATGAACAAAGAGATTTAAGTCTAGAAATACTAACAACCAGACCTGATAAAGTAGAGAGATCATTGTTAGATAATCATCTAATTCTTTGCGGATTTCTTACATAATGTTTACAACATTTTTCTTGCGTTAATTTATTAGACTCTCATTGTTCAATAAAAAATAAGCAATTATAACTTATTACAATGTCAATACATGAGAGGTGGTTAGATAAAGACGATAAAAAGGGTCTAACTTAAGACTACATAACTGGGACTCACTATACACACTCAAAATATCTAATTTACATTATCACCCCACAAAACTACTTACACATTTACCCATTTGACTTTTTAGGAACAGTGTAATACCGAGTGTTGTTAAAATACTGTGTTTTTAAAATACTGTGTGTTGTTAAGATACTGTGTGTTGTTAAGATACTGTGTATTGTTAAGATACTGTGTGTTGTTAAGATACTGTGTGTTGTTAAGATACTGTGTGTTGTTAAGATACTGTGTGTTGTTAAGATACTGTGTATTGTTAAGATACTGTGTGTTGTTAAGATACTGTGTGTTGTTAAGATACTGTGTGTTGTTAAGATACTGTTGGTTGTTAAGATACTGTGTGTTGTTAAGATACTGTGTGTTGTTAAGATACTGTGTGTTGTTAAGATACTGTGTGTTGTTAAGATACTGTGTGTTGTTAAGATACTGTGTGTTGTTAAGATACTGTGTGTTGTTAAGATACTGTGTGTTGTTAAGATACTGTGTGTTGTTAAGATAATGGTCGAGCTGAGGTGAGATACTTTTGTTGATAAACTTGCCAGTTGTTGCTAGACATGAACTTTATCAATCACATTGCAACATTGTATATGTATCTGAAATATCGTCAACCCTCACATTTTTATATGGTATTAGTTGTTGTTTTTTCCATTTAAAACAAACAGAGAAAAAAAATGCAAATCTTCTTACTTTTCTCTCCAAATCACAAGAAGCTCTCAGGGTATCACAAGGGTTTCTCAGAACCCGGATTCAAATACTGTGCTATTGGCCTTCACTCTCGGTTCCACGATCTTTTCCTCTTCATTGTTTCGTTGTTTCATAACACTCAAGATTTCTTCAGGGTTTAAGCTGAGAGCAATACGACCTTAGTTCTCTTATTCTACCTCAGCTCATTGAAAAGTTTTTTTTCCAAGCAAATTTCTTAATCAGGATAATTTTTTCCTTTACTTTCGTTTAAACTCTCCTCCCACTTTTCTATAAAAAAAAATCTTCCTCTCACTATTCTGCCTCCCGCCTCTGCCTATCTTATAAAGCCATTCCTCCCGGATTTCTCTCTGGGATTTACCCTATTCTTACTTTAAAAAAAATGGAGGGAGGACTATATTCTCTCTGGTGCTTTGGCTGCTATATGTCTCTCCTGTGAGGAAGGAGCACCTCATTTTCTCTGAGGTTATCCTGGTATGAGCCTCTCCACAGTGATAGAGAACCCCGAGTAACCTCAAGGAGGAAATAAGCCCCTAAATGGTCCATGGGATCTGACACGCACTGGCTCAAGCACTGCTATATCAACCAGAGTTTTAGCATTGTCTGAAATTCAGTTTTAATGAAAAGTGACTGGGAGTTTATGATATTGTTGGTGTGGTGATAGTGGTGCATAATAATAAAAACAAGAGTAGGGGAACATGAAGATACTGTAGGTGGTAACACTGTTAGTGTGTAGTGGAAATAGTGTTGCCAGTGGTTGCAGTGTAGTTTAGTATAGGAACACGCTGTGGGTTAACAGAAAAGTGTCTTAAGTTTAGAAAGTAGTGACACTGTTAACAGAGGCAGTGGTTAAGTTGTTAGAGACAGTGTCAGCAGTGTCAGCGGTGGTGTCAGCAGTGTCAGCGGTTGTGTCAGCAGTGCCAGCGGTGGTGTCAGCAGTGATGTCAGCTGTGATGTTAGCAGTGCCAGTGGTGGTGTTAGCAGTGGTGTCAGCGGTGATGTTAGCGGTGTCAGCGATGGTATTAGCAGTGTCAGCGTTGGTGTCAGAGATGTCAGCAGTGGTGTTAGCGGTAGTATCAGCGGTGGTGTTAGCGGTGGTGTCAGCGATTGTGTTAGCAGTGTCAGTGGTGGTGTTAGCAGTGCAGCAGTGGTGTTAGCAGTGGTGTTAGCTGTGGTGTTAGCAGTGTCAGCGGTAGTGTCACCGGTGGTGTTAGCAGTGTCAGCGGTGGTGTCAATGGTGGTGTCAGCGTTACCAGCGAAGGTGTCAGCATTGGTGTCAGCTGTGTCAGTGGTAGATGAGTTTGCTGGACTTCTCAATGTAAAGAAACAAGTCTATTAAAATGTGTTAAATTACTTAATATTAGACCTTATGGTTTAGCGACGACCAGTTATAAACACTGTTATAAACACCACTTATAAACACTGTTATAAGCACCAGTTATAAACACTGACTTCAGATTTTCAAAGTTATAAACACTGACTTCAGGTTTTCAAAGTTATAAACTCTGACTTCAGGTTTTCAAAGTTATAAACACTGACATCAGTTTTCAAAGTTATAAACACTGATCGACCCTTGAACCTCACTGTTGGAATGAATGCACTAGCAATCGAGCTACGGGACAACCTAGGTTAGCAAATGTCTACAAAATAAAGATATCCACATGTTGCATTTGTGTCTAACTAATAATCAATAATAATATCAAATTAAAGGCTAAACCCGAAAGGATCATACGGCTCTGGAAAGAAAGTTGTGCTAAAGAAGCAGTATGCGTAGGTTAGCAAGGGGTGAGGGAAGGGAGTGTGCAAGGTTAAGGGTTAATGGGGTGGTAGGGAAGAATGAAAAAAGGTTTACTAAAATCGAAGTTGCTGTGGTTAGTTTGTGTTAAAACGTCAAAGAGAGAATTTGCATGAAATGTGGGACTTGCAGCGAAGAGGTTAGAGTGGGTGTGTTGAGAACGTGGAGATGTCAGAAGTGAATTCTAGGTGCCCACTGCAAGATACTGCAATCTGAGAGTCCAATCTGACAGTCCTCGTAGAGTGGTGCTAAGTGTTTTTCCATGAGGTGTCAATGATTGAGACATGTATGGTCGATATATAGATGGGAAAGTGTTAGAGACCCAGCGTCAAATGGCAGAAAACAATTTACTGTGAGGCAATTATGTCCACTTTTGCTATCAGTGGTTGCGAAAATGTTGGAAGATAAATGAAAAAAATATTTCCAGAAAGAAATACTTCTGTACGAAGTTGGGAAGTCATGAACAACTGACCCAGTGGCTGATTCTGCTTCTTTATTACCCTGAACATCAACTTCTTGAAGGAACCAGAAAAACATCGCTTCTTCGTCTTCACTAGAAATGCTTCAAACCCAAAGAGTAAGACACATGGCAAAAGTTGGGTATCTGAAGAAGCCTACTGTGGAGGCGAAAAGTTTCAGTCAACAATAATGATAGCAAGTCATTATTATATACCATTGTCAACATAACCAAAGTTGAATATGTAGGTCGATGGGATGAAGGGAATCAAATTCATGGAAAACCTGTAATGCACTGAAGGATTCTGAAACAACTACGAATGAGGAGGTGGACACTGACGTAATATATAATGAGTTACTGCTGCATACCAAACACCTTTAGGGAATTTAGAACCACCGGAGTACACAGCAGTATCATGTGAATGTGAATGACAGTGATCAGTGATCATGAAGTTACAGCAGGTGAAGTATTGTATATAGAAATAGGAGGCAGCAAGCACGAATAATTGCGACTTCCCAAAGAGGGAGAGGAAAGATGGTAAAGGAAAGGAAAATTAAGTCTACAGAGAGAAAATGCGGAGAGGAAACAGGCCCAGTAAATATGGGTGACAATTAAACAAAGAAGCTGAACTAACATTCATTGGCGACTTATACGTGGAGGCTTATACGTGGAGGCTTATACGTGGAGGCTTATACGTGGAGGCTTATACGTGGAGGCTTATACGTGGAGGCTTATACGTGGAGGCTTATACGTGGAGGCTTATACGTGGAGGCTTATACGTGGAGGCTTATACGTGGAGGCTTATACGTGGAGGCTTATACGTGGAGGCTTATACGTGGAGGCTTATACGTGGAGGCTTATACGTGGAGGCTTATACGTGGAGGCTTATAAGTGGAGGCTTATACGTGGAGGCTTATACGTGGAGGCTTATACGTGGAGGCTTATACGTGGAGGCTTATACGTGGAGGTTTATACGTGGAGGCTTATACGTGGAGGGTTCGTGAAGGTGAGAGTAAACAAAATAACAGAAACAATGAGTTCAACACTGATATTGCTAAGGCGCTGTCTTCTTCATATAGACTCAACTTAGGAAGAATGAAAAAAAAAACGAAAAAAAAAACAAATTAAGTCTAGAGAGAGTAACGGGGGAGTGAAGAATACAGTTGGTCATTGTTGTCAAATATAAATGAGGTTATGATGGAATAAAGAGGAAGGGTTCGTCTGTCAGCCTCACAAGTAAGATGGACTAGGGCTTTAAGGAGGTTCAGCAGGATATAGTAAGCAGACTTCCAGGACATTCGGCGATCAAACAGAAAATCGAGAAATTTTACTGTAACTCGTTCAGAGATACGGGAACTATACAGGTATAAAGCAGTATGGGAGACAACAGGGCACTTTGTAAAAGTAATCTGATGTGTTTTAGCAACAGAACGTTTAAACCCATGAGAGGTGGCCCAGTAGGAAGCATGATCAGTATCATTCTGGAGAGGCTGGTTATGGGTGACAGTCATCGCTTGCTTAAGGTGACAGTCATCGCTTGCTTAAGGTGACAGTCATCGCTTGCTTAAGGTGACAGTCATCGCTTGCTTAAGGTGACAGTCATCGCTTGCTTAAGATGACAGTCATCGCTTGCTTAAGGTGACAGTCATCGCTTGCTTAAGGTGACAGTCATCGCTTGCTTAAGGTGACAGTCATCGCTTGCTTAAGATGACAGTCATCGCTTGCTTAAGGTGACAGTCATCGCTTGCTTAAGGTGACAGTCATCGCTTGCTCAAGGGTGCAACATCTGGGTATGTTAAGTAAAAGGACACAAATGCAACTAATGTGACATTTTATTGTGGCAACGTTTCGCTCTCCAGGAGCTTTGTCAAGCCGTTACAAACAATACATGGACACAGGGTATATATATGCTCAGAGTGAGGTGTAGTTTGTTTGTAACGGCTTGACAAAGCTCCTGGAGAGCGAAACGTTGCCACAATAAAATGTCACATTAGTTGCATTTGTATCCTTTTACTTAACATATTGTCGGTAATTCTACCAATATTATTACACAACATCTGGGTATCTTTAACTGTAGACGTTTCGCCAGCAGTGGCTTTATCAATACAATGCAAGGACATAATGTGAAGAATTATATGCAAAAGATGAGGTAATGAGTCCTTGGAGTTGGTGAAGGGCACCGTAGTCTTGAAGGTGATCTTCAATAACTCCAAGGCTGAGGGACTCATTAACTCATCTTTTGTATATAATTCTCCACATTATGTCCTTGTATTGTACTGATAAAGCCACTGGTTGGAGAAACGTCTACAAATAAAGATAAACATAGATGTTGCATAGAAGGAAGTCCACGTCACCGCTGAAGCAAGTCAATATGAATAGTTGAACGAACCCTTCGAAAAACATTCTAAATGTTCGATAACCAGGCGTTGTAGCAATTTACAAATTTCACTAGTAAATACAATGAATCTGTAATGAGAGCTATCATGGCTTGAAGTACCTTGCTTACGAAAATGAATGATAATGTCGATTTTCCAATGAAGCGGGAGAACTCCTTGTGACCGCGTAAGATTGAAGAGGATTTAAGTATTGACAAACACGAACACTGATGACATAAGAACACAAGAACATGAGAAAGAAGGAACACTGCAGCAGGCCTACTGGCCAATGCGAGGCAGGTCCATGTTACCCCCTGGCCTAGCTGCTGTCATGCGGTAAGTGGAAAGTGTTGACTCAAGTTTGCTGTGTGTGAAAGGCATGATTTAAAGTTCCCCAGTTCGAGAATAAAATGTAAAGGTGCTAAATCTCTCGAAAGTTTGGAGGAAAGAAACAAGGGGAGGAGATGGAGCCCATGGGATGCAGAGATGAAATGATGCCTAGTTGCTATGGCAACCTCAACTGGGTGGGCAGCGCTGACGCCAGCAACCGTAGAAATGGAACAGGGTGAGGAGAGTACACAAACAACCCATACATAGTAAATGGAAAGGCATGACGATGTTCCAGACCGATTTGGACCATTAATTAGTAACTAATTAACGATCCAAGTCGGAGCGACACGTCGTCATAAGTTTGATTATAGTATGTACAGGTTATTATATTAGTGTACTGTTTCTGTCTGGGTATTATGCTGTTTTATTCTCCAGGATGTGGAAAGTAATTATTACTCAACTTCTGTTCCTTTTTTTCAAATTGCACTCATAAAAGTAGTGGAAGTGACAATAGACATATAAGCTGCCAACAAGTATGTATCGCTTCTCGAATTACACGAAGGACAGATGACCTCGCTCGTTAAAAATTCAGGAATCGAACAGTAGTTTCCGTCGCACCGCACAAGCACGGTCGGTAAAACCACCAGGGTGCGCTTGTCTGAGAATGTCTACTTGAGGTTTCAAGGATGGTAAATCATCTGAAAAGGAAAAACGAAGAGGAGCATTAATGATATAGGTATGAAGTGAATAAAGAGCCTAATCTGCCTTCTCAAACTGTCAACATGTGCAATGAGGGAGTCGAGTGCATGACTGAGAAGAAGAACTGGGAAATTATCTCTGTCATGAAGATCAAAAATCAAACACCAAAGTCCAGCATCATTGATGAGCATATCGAGAAATCTATACAGGGAAGAGGACAGGTGCGAAGATCTTAAGCTCCTCTTTTCTATGTGCGGGTTGTGTGTGTGTATTGTTCCAGTCACGGTATTGTGCCTTTTTTGTTATTTATCGAAATGAATAGTGTTGCCGGTATTAAAAAGACAGTGGGGGAGAGAAATGAGGAAAGTTTTTAACTGGTCCTGACGAGAGTCACAGTGAGACTCTTCTCAGAGGAAATGACGAGAATTAAAATAGCCTAATAAAAGGAGTGGCGAGGGTAAAGGAAGAAATTAGAAAATCGATGTCAGAGACATAACGGGCGTGAAGGAAAGAGATACAAAGAGCAGTCCGTATACCACTTGGCTAAGTAGACGCACATGCCGCAGTTTAATGATATGGAATTTGAGCGAAAAGCTGAGAATTTGATGTATTAATGTTCACGGGAAGCTCACTCTCCTTAAAGGATCATGTGATCTCAATGAAACACGGCTAAAGATAGGAAGGCCAACAGTCAAAAATAACTTTGGTTTATGTAAACAAACACACGTGACTATTGGGACAACAACACCTTGAGCTCCCTATGATTTCCCCTGTACCCCCTAATATTCCAGTATAATAAAACCATCAATTATAAATAGGATGACGATAGCAAAAAAACGTAGGCGCTAACTTTGGGCTTAAACATGTTCAATATTTAAATATTCTCATCATTGCTGTAATTTGGCTACTTCAGAAAATAATGTTGCACTCTGTAATATTCCTCTCATGTGGTCTTTATCAGCAGGAAAGAAAACATTTATTTTTAGAAATGTGGTTTTTTAAAATTCTGCATAATTAATGCTATATTTTGGTGTTCAGATTTTTATTTCTGCGATTTTTTTTTTTAAGCCGAGTTATCGTAAATTACGAATTTTGCTGGAGTATAATTGTACGAGTAGTATAACAGGATGTTTTATAATTATTTGGCATTTTGTGGATAGTTCTTGCATTTTTTTTCATCTATTATGCAGCTATTTGGAGGAAAAAATATATACATATGTTGAAGACACAAAACATTATTTTTTATGTGAGATTATCTTGGAATTAAGGCATTAAGATATTGGCACATTGCTTCATTATTTATTGATGAATCTCTTAAAATATTTCACATATTATGCAAGAAGTAATTGTCTTTGAATTCCATGTTGATAATTTCCTTCATTTCACTCGAAATATTTTATGTTATTGTTTTTTTATTAAACGATTGTAAACAACAGCATTCAAAATTTAAAAATAATATAATATGACGCATTTCATACTTGTAGCTACTTGGAAAATTAATGTAAACCAATTTCAGTCTTGTGCATTCATATGTAACACTTATTGATATTTAACACTGGCGAATGTTTCATTAGTTGGATTTTTTTTTTTCAGGGCAATCACCATGGAAATTTTACAGTATAATATTCCCATACATACATATTTACAATAAAAAATATATATAAAAAACATGGACAACAAATAAAAAGAAAATGGTGGGAAGGCGCCCCGTCCCTTGAGGTAGAGAGGACCGGCTTTATGGAATACTGTACGGAATTCCTTTGTAGTAAACTCAGCCAAGGAAGTATCTAATATTGTCTCAGAGTTTTGCTGGGTTCACCTCATCCTCCGGAGATTCTTTCGATAATTTCCTTGATGAAAGAGCAGATAGATACTCAAACTTCAAGTTATTCACTCTGGTGGTGATACTGAACCACTCTTACGAAAGTACGTAATTATCGACCCTCCATCCACTCACTCACTCACTCACTCACTCGGCTCTTCCTCCTTCACTCTCTCCGTCTGAGTCTATTGAACCTTTGAAGTTGCCGTAGCTGATGACCACTTAATGAAATACTTGACGACATCCTCATTGCCCTTCTGAAGTCTCCCGGAGCAGACTGAAACATTTCGACTCAATGAACCTCATCCTCTGTGAAGGAATATCACACAGGAAATAATCAGCTCTGGTCCCTCGACCTAACTGACATACAGAATAGCACATTCTTACACTATGGATATATCCAATTTTAGCTCCTCTAATCTGTCTTTTCAATCTCCTCCTTTTTCTCCTCTAATTCCCTCGAGGGAAGCCCCTTCAACCCGGTGACTGGCTCTTGATCCATGGAATTAGTGACTCTCTTCCCTTCCCAGGATTAAACCGGTATGCTTCATATTCCCCCCCAGGCGCTGTGTGATGCCCCAACTGGTTTAGCGCACCCCATGAATGGAAGAAGAAAAAGGAAGAAAAAGGCAAAAAAAAGCAGCAAAAAGAAAAAGGGAAGAAAGAAAAAGTAGAGTAAAAGAAAGAGAAAAAGAAGTAGAAATTAAATAATTCATTCTCACTCTCTCTCTCTCTCTCTCTCTCTCTCTCTCTCTCTCTCTCTCTCTCTCTCTCTCTCTCTCTCTCTCTCTCTCTCGTGTTACGTTAGAGATTCACCGGATTTATAGAAATTAAATTACACAGTTACACGTATAACTACAGTGATCCAGCCTGAGATAACTATCAAGACTGACAGTGATCCAGCCTGAGATAACTATCAAGACTGACAGTGATCCAGCCTGAGATAACTATCAAGACTGACAGTGATCCAGCCTGAGATAACTATCAAGACTGACAGTGATCCAGCCTGAGATAACTATCAAGACTGACAGTGATCCAGCCTGAGATAACTATCAAGACTGACAGTGATCCAGCCTGAGATAACTATCAAGACTGACAGTGATCCAGCCTGAGATAACTATCAAGACTGACAGTGATCCAGCCTGAGATAACTATCAAGACTGACAGTGATCCAGCCTGAGATAACTATCAAGACTGACAGTGATCCAGCCTGAGATAACTATCAAGACTGACAGTGATCCAGCCTGAGATAACTATCAAGACTGACAGTGATCCAGCCTGAGATAACTATCAAGACTGACAGTGATCCAGCCTGAGATAACTATCAAGACTGACAGTGATCCAGCCTGAGATAACTATCAAGACTGACAGTGATCCAGCCTGAGATAACTATCAAGACTGACAGTGATCCAGCCTGAGATAACTATCAAGACTGACAGTGATCCAGCCTGAGATAACTATCAAGACTGACAGTGATCAGCCTGAGATAACTATCAAGACTGACAGTGATCCAGCCTGAGATAACTATCAAGACTGACAGTGATCCAGCCTGAGATAACTATCAAGACTGACAGTAGATCCAGCCTGAGATAACTATCAAGACTGACAGTGATCCAGCCTGAGATAACTATCAAGACTGACAGTGATCCAGCCTGAGATAACTATCAAGACTGACAGTGATCCAGCCTGAGATAACTATCAAGACTGACAGTGATCCAGCCTGAGATAACTATCAAGACTGACAGTGATTCAGCCTGAGATAACTATCAAGACTGACAGTGAGTGATCCAGCCTGAGATAACTATCAAGACTGACAGTGATCCAGCCTGAGATAACTATCAAGACTGACAGTGATCCAGCCTGAGATAACTATCAAGACTGACAGTGATCCAGCCTGAGATAACTATCAAGACTGACAGTGATCCAGCCTGAGATAACTATCAAGACTGACAGTGAGTGATCCAGCCTGAGATAACTATCAAGACTGACAGTGAGTTATCCCGCCTGAGATGACTATCAAGACTGACAGTAAGTAATTCAGCCTGAGGCAACTATCAAGACTGAGAGTGAGTAATCCAGCCTGAGATAACTATCAAGACTGAGAGTGAGATATCCAGCCTGAGATAACTATCAAGGCTGACAGAGTATCAGCCTGAGCAACTATCAAGACTGAAGTGAGTATCCAGCCTGAGATAACTATCAAGACTGACAGAGATATCAGCCTGGAGATAACTATCAAGACTGACAGTGAGTATCAGCCTGAGATAACTATCAAGACTGACAGTGAGTTATCAGCCTGAGATAACTATCAAGACTGAGAGTGAGTTATCAACCCTGAGATAACTATCAAGACTGACAGTGAGTTATCAAGCCTGAGATAACTATCAAGACTGACAGTGAGTTATCAAGCCTGAGATAACTATCAAGACTGACAGTGAGTTATCAAGCTTGAGATAACTATCAAGACTGACAGTGAGTTATCAACCCTGAGATAACTATCAAGACTGACAGTGAGTTATCAAGCCTGAGATAACTATCAAGACTGACAGTGAGTTATCGAGCCTGAGATAACTATCAAGACTGACAGTGAGTTATGAAGCCTGAGATAACTATCAAGACTGATAGTGAGTTATCAAGCCTGATATAACTATGAAGACTGACAGTGAGTTATCAAGCCTGAGATAACTATCAAGACTGACAGTGAGTTATCAAGCCTGAGATACAGTAACTATCAAGACTGACAGTGAGTGATCCAGCCTGAGATACAGTAACTATCAAGACTGACAGTGGGTGATCCAGCCTGAGATACAGTAACTATCAAGACTGACAGTGGGTGATCCAGCCTGAGATACAGTAACTATCAAGACTGACAGTGGGTGATCCAGCCTGAGATACAGTAACTATCAAGACTGACAGTGGGTGATCCAGCCTGAGATACAGTAACTATCAAGACTGACAGTGGGTGATCCAGCCTGAGATACAGTAACTATCAAGACTGACAGTGGGTGATCCAGCCTGAGATACAGTAACTATCAAGACTGACAGTGGGTGATCCAGCCTGAGATACAGTAACTATCAAGACAGACAGTGGGTGATCCAGCCTGAGATACAGTAACTATCAAGACTGACAGTGGGTGATCCAGCCTGAGATACAGTAACTATCAAGACTGACAGTGGGTGATCCAGCCTGAGATACAGTAACTATCAAGACTGACAGTGGGTGATCAGCCTGAGATACAGTAACTATCAAGACAGACAGTGGGTGATCAGCCTGAGATACAGTAACTATCAAGACTGACAGTGGGTGATCTAGCCTGAGATACAGTAACTATCAAGACTGACAGTGGGTGATCTAGCCTGAGATACAGTAACTATCAAGACTGACAGTGGGTGATCTAGCCTGAGATACAGTAACTATCAAGACTGACAGTGGGTGATCTAGCCTGAGATACAGTAACTATCAAGACTGACAGTGGGTGATCTAGCCTGAGATACAGTAACTATCAAGACTGACAGTGGGTGATCTAGCCTGAGATACAGTAACTATCAAGACTGACAGTGGGTGATCTAGCCTGAGATACAGTAACTATCAAGACTGACAGTGGGTGATCTAGCCTGAGATACAGTAACTATCAAGACTGACAGTGGGTGATCCAGCCTGAGATACAGTAACTATCAAGACTGACAGTGGGTGATCCAGCCTGAGATACAGTAACTATCAAGACTGACAGTGGGTGATCCAGCCTGAGATACAGTAACTATCAAGACTGACAGTGGGTGATCTAGCCTGAGATACAGTAACTATCAAGACTGACAGTGGGTGATCTAGCCTGAGATACAG
>WNWK01030221.1:0-23687 GCA_009830355.1 Cherax destructor
AATATTAAGTACATAGTTTTTAAGGACTAGAATAAGCTGCCCCTAATGCCATGGCATGTCAGTGGCTCTCCTTGCACTCAATTTACATTGTAACTTCCGATACCCATGTAACCTGCAATGAAATAAAATTTGTTTGTTTGTTTGTTTGTTTGTTGTTCTCATCCATACTCAAGACAGCAAGGGTCACCCGATCCTCAAAGGAGGTGATCCAGATGAACTGAATAAGTACAGACCTATATCAGACTTGCCATTACTACCTAAAATCTTTGAAAAATAATACGTAAGCGAGTTTACGGCTACCTAATATCTCACAATGTACCCATGCCAGTTTGGGTTTAGGCCAAAGAAAAACATGAATGATGTAATTATACAAATCCTTGAACTGCTATATGCAGTGCTGGAAAAAAATGAATATCTTCTGGGGCTCTTCATAGACCTTCAGAAAGCATTCAATGCAGTGGACCTTAAACTAGAACATTAAAAAGGTCAGAGGACATTCCCTTGAATACCTAAAATCTTATCTTAGCAATAGACATTAGTATGTCTACACAAGTGGTGTAACCTCAACTACTCGGCTTGTAGTTGTTGGAGTGCCATAGGGCAGTGTCCTTGGCCCTCTGTTCTTTCTAATTTACATCAATGACCTCCCCAACCCATCTCAACTCCTTAAACCAGTCCTATTTGCATATGACATTACTTATGTCTTCTCTCACTCAAACCTGACTATGCTTAGTGACACTATGTGGATGGTTACCAATAAACTCACCCTCAATATAGACAAAACCTACTTCATGCTGTTTAGAAACACAATTTTAAATATCCAACTTAACATAATGATTAATGGTTCCTCCATTACTAGACACACTGAAGGCAAATTAAATTTCCGACTCACATCCAACACAGCCAAGAAAATATCCAAAACAGAAGGCATCCTTTCCAAGATACAGTACTATGCACCCCAAACAGCACTCCTTACACTATATCACTCAATAATCTATCCTTACCTCAACTATGGTACAGTGGACCCCCGAGTATTGGCCATAATCCATTCCAGGAGCTAGGTCTCAACTCGAACTGGCCGAAAGTCGAACTAATATTTCCATAAGAAATAATGTAAATACAATTAATCCGTTTCCACCCAAAAATATTCACAAAAAAAAATTTTTTTTAAAGAATAAATACAGTGGTCCCCCGGCTAACGTTCACCCCGGAAATCGTACAAGTATGTAAGTATAATATTGTAAGGGCTTGTGGAAGTGTATTTTTGGGGGTCTTGAATAGATTAACCTACGTGACATTATTTCTTAAGGAAGTAAATTCGTTCGGTAATGGCACTTGAGCAGGCTTCTGCAATGAATTTTGAACGTTAGCCGGGGGACCACTGTACTATATTTTTACAGAAAACAATGAGAAATAAATATAAAGCACTAATTGTAATGGATAAATGAACATTTGAATCAGTTTTACCTTTACTGAAGACTCTTGTTGGCGTATGAGAGAGGCAGGAGATTTGTTTGGAGGCAGGACAAGATAGTCCTTCAATACGACACTAATATAAACTCTACAGCTTATTTATCTATCACAATTCATCTAATATGACATAATAAACAATATTAATAACATAGAAACGATATATTCTAGAATGAATAAATAGTATGTCATCAAATGTGAGGACTGGTGGTAGTGTGTTATTGTTGTTGGGATTATATGGGCCACTGACCTGAAGCGTACATATACTGCTGGTGGTGGAGTCAGCAGGCCACCACCACTAATTCACACTGAAACAATGTACGTAATTTATAAATAAGAAATATTTACACTTTAATTTATAAATAATAAATATTTACACTTTATAAATAAGAAATATTTACACTTGCCTTGCAAGAGATGGTGGCAGAGGGCGGCATTGGTCTCAGTGTCCCTATATTCCTCAAACAACAATTTAGGAGTTAAGTGTCGTGTCGTCATTTTTCTATCGCTTAATCACTTAACTTACTTGCTACACTGTTAATGCTACACTTTATCGCTGGCTGGTGCTATAGCCTTTAAAGACTCATGCTGCTTTAGTATCGTACATATCGTAGAATCAGTGAATCACTGAAGAAGACACATTCTCCCCTCTCTTCCTCCTCCACTTTGGTACTTTGCTACAATTTCTTTCTTCAATTCTATCATGTTTGTCACTTTCTTTACCAAAGGGCTGCCACTATGAAGTTTCTTTGGGCCCATGGTGGCTTATTTCACAGTCACAATTAATAAACAAGCACTAAACACAATGAATTTATTGTGATAAACAAAGTTAGACTGGCTCACGACACCTGCGTGGGGATGCGCTCAAGCGCGGGCAGGCAGACAGGTCTGGTACCCAGGCCAAAACACGGGGAACGGCCGCTAGTCGGGCCAAAATTGGGCAAAAAAAAGCGACCAAAACACGAGTCGGCCGATACTCAGGGTAGCCGATACTGGGGTCCACTGATTTGTGCTTGGGGATCAACTACGACCAATCACCTTAACCCTTAAACTGTCCACACGTAGATATACGTTCACCTGCGTACTGCCCCGAATATTTTGAAAAAAAAAAAAAAAAAATTATTTTTAAAATGAAGAGCACATTTTAGAAATAGGATAGGCTAAACAAAATTTTTAGAGCCAGTGCTTACCGAGATATAAGCCGCGAGTTGGTGCTAAATGATGTGGTGTCGGCAACATGGAGCACTGCCGCTTGCAGAAACAATAAACATTTATCGTTTTTTTCAATTTTTCCATTTTCTGTTGTTTTCATGCTATGATAATAATGTTTTGATGCAGATCGTTTGATATCATTGCCAATTCTTGTTTAGACACAAATGTTTGGTACTGAATTAGTAATCATACTGTCACTAACACACATGTTCACACTGATAAATGAATTTGTACACCTGGTTCAATCACTTACTATTGTTTACATATATATACAAGGTATTTACAGGTCCCATTTATGTTTCTAGAAGTCCACCACTTTATGATACTCCAAGAAGCATGGATTCATACAGAGTGCCACTCCACTTTTCTGACACATATATCGTGTGTCTTTTTTCGCACTTGGGGTCGCTGTTTATGTAAGCACACACAACACACTTTTCTGAGAGTACTTCTTCTTAGGAGTAGATGGTAATGGTATCAGGCAGTGACAGTTAGGGATTATTCAGTTGGGCACTTCCCTTCTGGTTGTGGGGTGACAGGTCGCTGTGGAGTGGCAGGTATAGGTGTGGTACCATACTTTCTCGCTATCTGCTTGATGACATTTAGGTGAATTCCGCATATCGTTGTCGTACCCAGTCTTTATTTCGTACATGTTGAAGGCATTGAGCATTATATATACCACTTGCGACTCCTACGCACACAGTCAACAAAGCCTATCATCATGTCACACTTGTCGACTAGTCGCATATTGTTTGTATAGTCGATGACAACAGCTGGCTTTTCAATAGGTTCATTGTTGAGCCTGCTCAGTCTGTCTGTCTGTACCATCTCGTTTCTGTGGATGGTAGACAGCAATGTCATGTCCCGTTTGTCATGCCATGTCAGTGCCATGATGTCATTGGCATGAAACGCCTGCACTACACTTCCTCCAGTGAACTTTGGCATGTTTTCTATTTCTTCTCACTGTTCCACATACAGTAGAACGTCATTTAGCACGAGATTATGTTGCACGTTACCGGTATTGCACAATTTAAGATTTGCGACACATTATCATCTTACACGTACTAAAGATGATATTACACGGTTCGGCAGGAGGGGAAAAATGTTTAGCTGCGGTCGCCCGCAGTGGGTTAAACCATTGAGTCAGTGGGGAGTCCTTGTGCCATCCCCGCCACCCTCACCCACCCACACATCCTTCCCAGCGTTCAGTTTGGTTCGTACACGTGCAGGACGATAAGTATTGGGAAGCTCGCTGTGTTTATTTATATTCATTTCTCATTTTCATTGCATTTTGATAAATATACCAAGCAATCATGGCACCCAGTAAGCATACAAGTGTTCCAGCAAGTAACAAGAAAAAGTTTAAGCGTTCAAGTCTAGGAATTTCAAAGAAAATTGAGATATTAGATAAGCTTAAGAGTGGCTCATGTGTGAGGGATATAGTGACGGCCTATGGCCTTAATGAAGCGTCAGTTCGTACGATTAGGAAGAATGAGGCAAATATACGAGCTTGTGTAATAAATAACCCAAAATGTGACCTCATGAAAAGAATGACACGTAGGTCCCAACATCTAAATAAAACTGAAAACTTGTTGCTTGAGTGGATCGAACAGAAAACAAAGAAAGGTGCACCACTTAGTTTTCTCTTAATTAGGGAAAAGGCCTTACAGTTGTTTAAAGCAGTGTGTGATAAGGAAGGTAGGCCTGAAAACGAGTGTATGTTTACCACAGGCTGGTTCAAGAAATTTAAGTTGCATAATAAGTTACATAATATTAAGTTTTCTGGTGAAAGTGCTTCAGCTGATCATACAGCAGCAAGTAATTTCCCTGCTGAATTTCAGGAACTTATTTCCGAGGGTGGCTATGAGCCACAGCAAGTTTTTAATGCTGACGAGACAGGTGTTTTCTGGAAGAAAATGCCAACACGAACTTTTATCAGTCAGCAAGAGAAAAGTGCACCGGGCTTCAAGGCAGCAAAGGATCGCTTCACCTTGCTCCTTTGCGGTAATGCATCAGGTGATCTCAAGTGTAAGCCCATGGTTATTTACCGCTCTAAGACTCCTCGTGCTTTGAGAGGTGTGGATAAAAACACCTTACCAGTAATTTGGAAGTCAAACCAGTCAGCATGGATGACAGAGGAAATATTTATTGACTGGTTTAAGCATCACTTTATTCCTGAAGTCAAGTTTTACCTGCACAGCAAGAACCTTGCATTCAAGGCTCTCTTCATTCTTGATAATTCCCGTACTCATCCACAAGCTTTGCTGGATGTGACCCCACATATAAAAGTTGTATTTTTACCTCCAAATACAACATCTCTGATACAACCACTGGACCGGGAGTTATTCAGACATTCAAGTGTAACTACACAAAAAAATTATAAAAAACTAGTTGCATCAATGGACTCTGACTCCAACCTGGCAGTACCAAGCTTCTGGAGTAAATTTAACATTGCAGATGCCATCAGCTATGCTAGAAGTGCATGGAATGAAGTGCCCCAATCAACATTAAATGCAGGCTGGGAAAGTTATGGCCTTCTGTAGTTAATTCTTTCTCTGGTTTGTCCTTGCTTGAGAGTCAGGTTCAGGAAATTGTTCAGCTGGCAAGGAGATTACCAGGTGATGGTTTTGAAGATATGAATGAAGATGATGTGAATGAACTCTTAGAAGATGCTGATGAAGACAGGAGTCCAGAGGAAATGTTGGCAGAGTTCGATGCACAGATGCAAGGGAGGAGATAACAGAAGAAGATGAAGAAGAACCTGAAGAAAAAGAGTTAACATTGCAGCAGTTACGTGAGCAGTTCCATATTATTGGTAAAGTTGCAGACTTTTTCACTGAAGAGGACCCTGACAAAGCTAGATGCAGGGCTTTGAAACGGGTCTAGACCAGCTGATGATGCCTTACCGTCAGCTGTATAATGTAATGCAGAATAAAAAAGCCCAGAGATCCATTACAGAATTTATGCACACTGCAATACAACCATTGACTTCAGCACCAGAACCTCTACCATCCACTTCTACCGACAACCAACAAGCATCCACCTCAGCCCAGTAGGGCCACACCATCCATATCCACTCTTCACTACCATCCACAAACATCATTACCCACAATTTAAGGTAAGAAATACTATTATTTCTATTGCATTTGTAGTCTTAAGCAGTAATAGATCATGACAATGAACTAAAATTACATATTCGCCTTCAATTTTTGCAAGAACTGTTGGTCTAAAAAAACTTGTTTGGCTTTTTGGGGACTCTCAGAAACGTAACCCTATTTTTCCCATAAGTTCTGTTAATTATTTAAGACAAAATTATCTAACACGACTTTTTCAGGAACGTAACTATCGTGCTAAATGACGTTCTACTGTATATCAGTATTGTTCACACGTAGGAAATCAGCGAGCATAGGGCTTGTGTACCAGTTGTCTGTGAACAATGTATGGCCCTTGCCAAGGTATGGCTGCATCATCTTGCGAACAACATCACCAGAAATGCCCAACATGCGCCTGGTATCATCGAGTGTATTTTTACCTGTGTAGATAATGACATCCAACACAAGACCAGTCTCACAGTCACACATAACAAACAGTTTTATACCAAAGCGATTACGTTTGCTTGGTATATATTGTTTGAATGACAGTCGTCCCTTGAACAGAACCAAGGACTCATCAACAACAATGTTCTTGAATGGATAAAAGTAGGCACTGAATTTTTGCTTGAGATACATAAACAATTCCCGGATTTTGTAGAGGAGGTCATTTCGGTTTGGTGTATTCCTGTCAGAGAAATGCAACATTCTTAGCAACAGAAGGAATCTGTTGCAAGGAAGGAGGTCACGGAAGACTGGAGTGCTAATGAAGGAGTCTGTGGACCAGTAGTTTGCTATATTGTTCTTATATGTATGTGGCATAAGCATGACAGTGCCAAGTAATAAATACATTTCAGCCACAGTTGTATCTTTCCACCTGCACAGCCGTGACGATTCTGTAACATCTACATGGTCCTTTGTATACTGGTAGTACAGGTTGGTCTGGGTAACAATCAGGTTCATTATCGGCTCATCAAAGTATAGTTGAAAATAGTCTAACTCTGTAGACTCATCAGTGATGAGACAGTGTGGCATGATGCCACTTCCACTGCCATCAAAATTGAAAGGATGTGGCATGAATGGTGTATGTTCAGTCCAATTCCATTCACGATCAGATGGTGCAGGGTGGACCTGTGGCATGGGACATGGGGGAGCAGGAGGAGGGACGGGAGTGGGGCCAGCACATGGTTGAGAGGGTGCCGCGTGGTCCTTTGTCTGTCCACACACCGCGCCATGTGGTCCAGGCACCATGCCACCCACCACTTCTTCCTCCATCCCAGCATACTCTCCTTCATTATCACTATCACTGTCAGTGGCAGGGGTTTTGGAACGTGACCTGCTAAGACCCTTGCCTCTGACTGCATATGGCACACTGCCTGAACGTAGGTTATGACGCCCAAAAGTACGTTTCACTGGGGAATAATGATAATCACTGTCACTCGACGAATCGTCTATGGGCATAAAATCGATTTCATCATCATCACTTATATCACTTTCACTATCGTCACCATAACACATGGAAAATGATAATTTCCTCTTGCGGAGTTGCCTTTGGGTAGCAACACTAGCAACCCCAGAGGTGCTGGGCTGAGGGTCTGTGGCCACACTGGCCACACCAGATGTGCTGGGCTGAGGGAATGGTATGGCCACACTGTCCACACTGGTCACCCCAGAGGTGATGGGCTGAGGGTCATCTGGGTTCTCATCAATAGTTTCACAAATTCCTTGATTATTAGTGGCTATATCACTGTCTAATCCACTAACCTCGCGTTCTGTTTCACTTTCCGGGAATAGTAGTGTTAATACGACGAGGCGTGAGTGAATCACGGGGGTTTGCCATGATGTTTACCCAAGATGGAGCTGAAACTAACTGGAGCTACCATGCGGTACCCTGGCGTCCCCAATTTTTTTCATACTGCGCACACTGAGTGCGCAGACCCATTCTCTCATGTCTAGGCGACTCGGGCCTATCGCGCTAAATTTGAACGAATGTAAAATAAAACGTATATCTACGTTCGGGGCAGTACGCACGTGAACGTATATCTACGTGTGGACAGTTCAAGGGTTAAACCCTTAGTAACCCAACAAAAAGCTGCTGTGCAGATTATCACCAATTCTTGTGCCAGACAACACACCCCTCAGCTCTTCTAAGAGTTTGAACTTAATATACAAAATATGCACTCATATTATGCCTACTATATATATAGAACATAAAACTCCGATTTAAACCCTCCTCTCAAACTTTCCTTGATGGCTACAACATAAGGCACAAAACACTCTTTGACATCCCTCGTGTCCGTCTCACACTATGTAAACAAGCAATGCACATAAAGGGCTCCAAGATCTGGAATTCATTGCCTGAACCAGCAAAAGGTTCCCTGTGTGCCAATTAATTTAGGGCTATACTTAAAAATCATCTCATCTCCCAAAATTAACTACACCAAAACTATACTAAATCATTCAACCAGTTTAAAACAACTCAAAAAATCCAAAAAAAAACTTAGGACCATTTGATCAATCTAAAACATTAATACACGCTTAAAATTGTACTCTTGTAACACTAATACAATTGTAATACAGCCTCTCCACACTAAGCGATGCACTTGTTTACAGACCCCTCGGACTTATGATGGGCTCTATGACCAGTGTGCATACATACATAAATAATGTATATTAGAGCTGATTACCTCTATTCTTTTTATTACAATATAGAGTACACTACTGTATAAACATTTAAAAATATACCAGAAATGTTATAAATGGTGCAAAGGTGACATTAAAATAATATCAAAGATGGTTGACAAACCCACTACCATTATAGTATGCTCCTCACTTAGCGACGAATTCGTTTAGCAATGTGGTCTTAAAAACGGAACTCCATCGTTAAGTGAGGAGTGGCTGTACTGCTATTTGTTTTTTGCTACCTCACTACTATAAATCTTATTAATTATAAAAATTTTGGCTACTTCTCTTGTAATAATGTAAAATGATTAATAATTAAAATTTACCGCCCTATAACCTATGTCTAGTTTTAAGTAGTCTGTAAAGATTAGTATGTATTAGTCTGCCAGAACTGCTCAGGCAGTATAGCAGACCGTCGATTAAAGTACGAAATTTGATGGAAAATTGACGAAATTATGCTCTCACGAATTTTGATGTGTCTGTGATATTTACGCATCAGCGATTTTGCCGACTTTGACTCCCATTTTAGGCCAATTACATTATTCCAGTCGACCAAATTCTTAGCTATTTCGCTAGTATTACTTCTATTCTATCGATTGAGCACAAGAAATCACCAAGTCAACCGTTTCAACTACAAAATATAATGATCGGAAATTGGTAATTTAGCCAATTTAACACAAAGTTCAAAATATTCCAATTTCAAAATAGGGTGCAGAATAAACAATGCAGGCATTCCTGGCACTAAACTAACATTTCCTCTGTTCATTAGTTACGTTTTCAGTCTTTACAAATTAATTCCATTTTGATTTTTTATTCACATAATGAATTTTTATTCAAACCAAAAAATGGAAGATTTACTGTTATGCAATACTGTAATAATTGTATAAATAATATGACCACATTTGTGAATGTATATTAGACCCACCAGCTGGTGCGTATTAGAAGTGTGAGGTCATTTGTTTACTCTTGAACATCGGCAAAAATTTAACATTTCCGCTACTTTGAGCTCAGTTTCAAGCCATTTCCAGTACTAAAACTAATTAAAAACCATCTCTATTTCTGTAATATATCTTCCATTTTATCAAATGATACCAAGCAACCGCAAATACAACTATAAAAAGCATACAAAAAAACACTACAAAGTCGCTGTTTTAATAGAAAATTATGGTCTCAGTTTTTTTTCTCATTATGCACTGTGTGCTGCAGGATTTGTTTTATTTGGTGCACACTTACCACATAGATGTATTCTCTCATATCTAGGCCCAAATTTACTGTTCACAGCTTATCTAAGTGAGCTGAGCTCATGGCGTAGAACTACAGTGTGGACCCTGAAAGGGTTAAGATGGTAGTTAGGTTCCTGAAAATACAGAATTAGACAAATCCATGTTAAAGGAACTGAAGAACTTATGGGAAAAATAGGGTTATGTTCCTGTGACCCCCCAAAAAAGTCAAACAACTTTTTTTTTTTATTAGGTCTCCAAATCTTACAAAAATAAAAATAATAATGCAATTGTTGTTTATTATTGTTACAATGTATGTTTTTCTGTTAAGGCTAAAAAATGCAACAAAATATTTCTTACCTTAAATTGTGGTTGCTGGTGTTTGTCAATGATTGTGAAGTAGGGAGTGGAGAGGCATGCTGAGAACCATCTGGGCTGAGGTGGATGGTAGTCCAGTTAGCAAGTCAGTCCAGTCAAGTGAGTCAGTACAGTCATTCAATTCAGTAGGACACTCATTCAAGTCATTCAGTAAATCAGTTAAGTTGGTCAGTCAAGTCAGTAAGCCATCAGTCAGTAAATCAGTCAAGTCAGTCAGTCAAGTAGTAAGCAGTCAGTATATCAGTAAGTCAATCAGTAAATTCATTCAGTACATCAGTCAAGTTGGTCAGTCAAATCAGTATGCCAGTCAAGTTGGTCAGTCAAATCAGAAAGCCAGTTAAGTCAGTAAATCAGTCAAGTCATTCAGTAAATCAGTCAGTCAAGTAAGTCATTCAGTAAATCAGTCAGTCAAGTAAGTCATTCAGTAAATCAGTCAGTCAAGTAAGTCATTCAGTAAATCAGTCAGTCAAGTAAGTCATTCAGTAAATCAGTCAGTCAAGTAAGTCATTCAGTAAATCAGTCAGTCAAGTAAGTCATTCAGTAAATCAGTCAGTCAAGTAAGTCATTCAGTAAATCAGTCAGTCAAGTAAGTCATTCAGTAAATCAGTCAGTCAAGTAAGTCATTCAGTCAAGTAAGTCATTCAGTCAAGTAAGTCAGTCAAGTAAGTCATTCAGTAAATCAGTCAGTCAAGTAAGTCATTCAGTAAATCAGTCAGTCAAGTAAGTCATTCAGTAAATCAGTCAGTCAAGTAAGTCATTCAGTAAATCAGTCAGTCAAGTAAGTCATCCAGTAAATCAGTCAGTCAAGTAAGTCATTCAGTAAATCAGTCAGTCAAGTAAGTCATTCAGTAAATCAGTCAGTCAAGTAAGTCATTCAGTAAATCAGTCAGTCAAGTAAGTCATTCAGTAAATCAGTCAGTCAAGTCATTCAGTTAATCATGTCAGTCATTCATTAAATCAGTAAAGTCATTCAGATAAGTAAATCAGGCCAGTCAGTAAGTTATTCATTCAGCTTGTGGTGCTGAAATTATTTTCCTTCCGAGAAGCAGAACCATTTAAATTGAATATTACGAAGTATAAAGGAAAAATATGCCGCAATTTGACAATACAGTGGACCCCCGACTTGCAGTCGGTCTGAGTATCGGTCAGTTCGAGTTTCGATTGCTTTTTTCGGTCCAATTTTTCCCCGCCAACCGGTCATTTCCCCAACTATCGGTCCGGGTACCAGACCTGTCCGCCTGCCCAAGCTTGTGTGCCTCGACGCACAGGCGTCGTGAGCCCAGTCTAGCTTTGTTTACCATTGAGAGAACATTACCCAGTGTGCTCATTCAAACATTTCACAATAAATTTATTGTGTTTATTGCTGGTTTAGTGAAATAAGCCACCATGGGTCCAAAGAAACTGCCTAGTGGCACCCCTGTGGTAAAGAAAGTGAGGAACACCATAGAATTAAAGAAGGAGATAGTAGAAAAGTATGAGGAGATTTGTTCAAAGTGGAATAAGGTGTAAAGTTTCGTTGAAAAATACCACCCTGAGCAAGCTGAAATAAGCCATCTCTGCAACAAGTTCAGTGACAGAGCCATATTTCACTTCAGGAACATGTTAAAGAGGCGCTAGAAACAGAGGACTCTTGACAGTTATTTTGTGCGACAGGGGTCTAGTGACTCTCAAGCTGGTCCTTGTGGCATTAAAAGACAAAGAAGGGAAGTAACCCCAGAGAGGGACTTGTTACCCTGAAGTCCTTTTGGAGTCACTAAGCCCTCCCCCTGTCCTCCCTATCTTCCAAATGCCAGCAAGTCTCTTCAATAAAGGTAAGTAAATGTTATTTTAAATGTTTAATTATAAATTTATTACTTTACTATACATGTATATACATTTATAATTGTTTTGTGTATGTAAAAGTATAGTTAATCTTTACAAAATTAATTTTTTGTGAATATTTTTGGGTGTCTGGAACGGATTAATTGTATTTACATTATTTCTTATGAGAAATAAGGGTTCGACTTTCGAACAGATCGAGTTAAGGTCTAGCTCCGGGAACGAATTATGACCGAACCTCGGGGGTCCACTGTAGTTTAATGGAGAAAACGTTTTAAAGGAAACTGTTTTAATCGATGGTCTACTGTACTTAACCCTTTCAGGATCCAGACACCAATCTGAAACTTGTCCAAGAATTTAAAAAAAAAAAAATTTTGTTATTTTTTATTATGAAAAGGCAGAGAATATTTTTCCAGTGGTAATAAAACAAAAAGTATGAAATTTGATGGAAAACTTATGAAATTACTATATCGCAAATTTTGTTGTGTCAGCAATATTTACACATCGGCGATTTTGCCCACTTTGAGTCTATTTTAGGCCAATTACATTGTTCCAGTCGACCAAATTATTAGCTATTTCGCTAGTATTCCTTCCATTATAGTGATTGAGCACAAGAAACTGCCCACTCAACTATTTCAACTACCCAATAAAGTGATCAGAAATTGGTAATTTGGCCAATTTCACAAATTTAAAAATACTTAATCAAATTTCAAAATAGAGTCCAGAATAAACAATGCAGGCTTTCCTGGCACTAATATTTTTCTCTGTTCATTAGTTATGTTTCCAGTCTATACACATGAATTCCATTTTGAGTTTTTATTCACACAAAGAATTTTTATTTACACCAAAAAATACAAGATTTACTGCTATGCAATACTGTAATAATTGTATAAATAATAGAAGCGCATTCGTGAACACATGTTAGACCTGCCAGTTGACGTGTATTGGACGTGTGATGTGATTACTTTACTGTACTTTTGAACATCGGCAAAAATCGAACATTTCCACTACTTTGAGCTAGTTTAAGTTTTAAGACCAATCAAAATCATCTCTATTTCTGTAATATATCTTCCATTCTATCAAATGAAACCAAGAAACCGTGAATACAACCATAAAAACCATACGAAAATATACATACCTCAAATTCAGTTTTAAACCAAAAACATCGTTTCAGTTTTTTTCTCATTATGCACTGCATGCTGAAGGATTTGTTTTATATCATGCACACTTACAACATATATCCATTCTCTCATATCTAGGCCCAAATTTACCACTCACAGCTTATCTGTGTGAGCTGAGCTCATGGCGTAGTACTACGGCACTGACCCTGAAGCGGTTAACAATATTTGCAAACTTTGCAAATAAATAAAATTTGTAAGATTAATGGGAATGATGGAACTGGTTTATTGATTTCAAAATATTGCTGAACTGAGGTTTCAAATTTGAGGAGCCAATTATTAGAATGGACTTCAAATGCTCATCAGATAAATTTGCACTTTACATGCCTCCCAGTATACATAAAGGGGATTACCAATAGATCCCTGGCTGTTTTCAAGAAGGCGCTGGACAGGCACCTAAAGTCAATACCTGATCAGCCAGGCTGTGGTTCGTATGTCAGTTTGCATGCAGCCAGCAGTAACAGCCTGGTTGATCAGACCCTGATCCACCACGAGGCCTGGTCTCAGATCGAGCCGCAGGGGCGTTGACCCCCAAAACCCTCTCCAAGTATACTCAGGTATACTTTGTGATGTTATAAAGGAGTATAATCTCGTGTGTGAGTTTCTCGAAGGTTTTGGATAGCAAAGGTAAGTTAGATATTGGCCTACAATTGTTTATATCTGTTGGGTCTCCACCTTTGTGTATTGGAGTAACCCTTGCTATCTTGAGTAGTGTCGGGAAAGTGCTGGTTTCTAGAGATTTGTTAAAAAGTAAAGTAAGAGTGGGTGAAAGGACATGCGCCACTCATTTGAACAATAGTGGTGGGACCTGAGCTAGATTACCCGATTTGTTTTTCAGTGAATAATCATGGTGAATTCAGTGGGCTCAGTTGGAGCGAGATAGAGGGATGTTGGGAGGTTTCCATCTAGGTAATCACTCACTCGGTACTGGTGCCTGAAATTTTACTAGCCAGACTTGATCCTATGGTTGAGAAGTCATTTATCTTGTTAGCTGTTTCAATAGGCTGGAGTTGTGGTTCGTTTGGTTTAGTTAAGATAATATTTCTACTTTTGTTCAGCTATTGGGTGCCCAGAATCTGAGTGTGTCTTCCAGGTCTTTTTTACATCTCCTGTTATTTCAGTGAATCTATTAGAATAGTACAGTTTACCTGGAGTCTACCTGGAGAGAATTCCAGGGCTCAACGCCCCCGCGGCCCGGTCCGTGACCAGGCCTCCTGTTGGACCAGAGCCTGATCAACCAGGCTGTTACTGCTGGCCGCACGCAGTCCAACGTACGAACCACAGCTCGGCTGGTCAGGTACCGACTTTAGGTGCCTGTCCAGTGCCTGCTTGAAGACAGCCAGGGGTTTGTTGGTAATCCCCCTGATGTATGCTGGGAGGCAGTTGAACAATCTTGGGCCCCTCACACTTATTGTGTTGTCCCTCAACGTGCTAGTGGCACCCCTGCTCTTCATTGGGGGATGTTACATCGCCTGCCGAGTCTTTTGCTTTCGTAGGGAGTGATTTTTGTGTGCAAGTTTGGTACTAAGCCTCGAGAATTTTCCATGTGTATATAATAATGTATCTCTCCGCCTGCGTTATAGAGAGTACAGGTTTAGGAACTTCAAGCGTTCAGAGTAGTTGAGGTGGTTTATCTCACTTATGCGTGCGGTGAAGGTTCTCTGCACATTTCCAAGGTCAGCAATTTCACCCGCCTTGAAAAGTGCCGTTAGTGTGCAGCAATATTCCAGCCTAGATAGAACAAGCGATCTGTAAAGTGTCAACATGGGCTTGGCATCCTTGGTTTTGAAGGTTCTCATTATCCATCCAGTCATTTTTCGAGCAGATGCAATTGCTACTTTCTTATGGTCCTTGAAGGTGAGATCCTCTGACATGATCACTCCCAGACTTTCTTATTAGTTTTGTGAGGATTGACATATAGTATTTACAGAGTTCTTTAGTTATTAAACCCCATCTATATTCTTTTTCATAATGATGTTTCTTATCAATGGATCTAAGAATGCTGTTAGTAAGCCATGGGCAACTTAGACATTTATTAGTCATCTGTTCAGTTTTTATGGGGAAATGTTTGTTATGCAGTCTACGTATTTTATGTAGAAATAAGTCTATCCATTTATCGATACCATTAGCATTGGAAAATTCTGAAGGCCAGTCAACTGAGCTTAGCTCTGCAGTAAAGTGCAGTGAAGAGCCAACAATAAAATACCCATCTTTAATTACAATGTTAGATCTTTGAGCAAACATTATGATGACCTCACAGCACTACTCCAATCCCTACAGACCAATATATCAATCATCACACTCACTGAGACCTGGCTAAAGCTTAGTATTACAGATGTCTATGCCATCCCAGGTTACACAGCCATACACAACTGTAGGACTGATCAGCGAGGGGGTGGTATAGCTATATATTACTCAGATCAACTTGAATGTATCAATAACTCCTGCACAAGTGATGAGCATGGAGAATATATTGTAGCTAAATTTAAATCAAAAGACCTGCAAAAACCCCTCACAGTAATAAACATCTACAGACTACCACAGTCAAACATTCACCACTTTAGTGAAAAATTAGGAAACCTGATAACTAATGCACACATGAACAAAGACCATTTGCTGCTCACAGGAGATTTCAACATAAATCTCCTACATGACCAGGACCCACAGGTAACAGAATTCACAAATGCTATGAACAACTGTTTATTACTACCAACAATATCAAAACCTACAAGAATCTCTGAGAAGAGTATCTCATTATTAGACCACATCTGGACTAACACTATATCCCCTCTGAAATCAGGCATAATCACAGACAACACCACAGACCACTACCCTACATTTCTCATAACCAACCTAGGTAACTTTCCCCAAGATATTTCAAAAGTTACCTTCAGACTACATAACAAGTCAGCTGTTAATAATTTTATAACAGCTATGATTGACATCGACTGGAATAATGAGATTGAATCATATTCAGATACTAATGAATGCATCAATAATTTCCTTAAAAACCCACCACCTCTATAACAAACATTGCCCTAAAAACTAAACAGATCACAGCTAAGAGACTCAACAATCCCTGGCTAACACCCAGCATCCTTAAATCCATTAACAAAAGGCACCAATATGAAAACAATACAGAAGGGGTCTAATAACCAGAGAACAATCCAAACGCTACTCTTCAATCCTTACCAGCCTGATAAGAAGGTCAAAAATTATATTATGAGAACAGATTGCATAACATAAAAGATGATATGAAAAAGACCTGAAAACCCTATCAGCAATTCTAGGAAATAAAAAGATATCCAAGAACAATACCATCAAATTATCAAAAACAGACGAACCCCTACTCTCACCAACTGAGACAGCAAACAGACTTAATGTTTTCTTCTCCACCATAGGAAAGAATCTAGCAAGTAAAATCCCAAGCTCGAACACACGTCCAACAGACTACCTCGCCAACATCTACCCTAATACGCTATTCCTAGCTCCTACCAACCCAATAGAAGTCTCGCTCAGAATCAACACCCTTAAAAACAAGGCAGGAGACATAAATAGCTTACCACCTTTATGTACAAAAGCTTCACAGGTACTGTCACCAATATTGCAACACTATTCAATAAATCCATTGAAACCTCCACATTCCCATCAATTCTCAAAATAGCAAGGGTCACCCCGATCCATAAAGGAGGTGATCAAACAAACTTGAATAATTATAGACCAATATCCAATTTACCACTACTCTCTAAAATCTTTGAAAAATTAATTCATAGACAGATCTATTCCTACCTCATCTCACACAACGTACTCAACCCCAGTCAGTTTGGATTCAGAACCAACAAAAGCACAAATGATGCCATTATACACATGCTAGAGTTAATATATACCGCACTTGAAAAGAAAGAAGTTCCATTGAGAATCTTCATTGATCTACGCAAAGCTTTTGATACAGTCGATCATGTTTTACTGCTTACAAAACTAGCACACTATGGTATAAGAGGGCACTCGCTCAACTACATAAAGTTATACCTCAGTAACAAAGCCAATACGTGTACACAAATGGAGCGAACTCTTCCACACAGCAAATTACAGTCGGAGTCCCTCAAGGAAGTGTACTGGGTCCACTCTTATTCCTCATTTACATCAATGACCTACCTAATGCATCACAACTACTCAAACCCATATTATTTGCGGATGACACAACATATGTCTTCTCTCACCTAAATCCAGTGATACTGGCCAATACTGTTAATGCAGACTTACATAAAATATCGACATGGATGACAACTAATAAACTTACTCTAAATACTGACAAGACCTACTTTATACAGTTTGGAAACAGAGTTACAAATGTTCCACTTAACATAACACTCAACGGTTCACCCATCACAAGACTCAAAGAGGGAAAATTCCTAGGAATCCACATTGACAGTAGCCTTAAATTCCAAACACACATACAACAAATTTCCAAGAAAATCTCTAAGACAGTAGGCATATTATCTAAGATATGCTACTATGTGCCTCAATCAGCTCTCCTTGCACTATATCACTCGCTCATTTACCCATATCTCACGTATGGAATCTGTGCATGGAGATCAACAACATTAAATCACCTTAGGCCACTCATAACCCAGCAAAAGGCTGCAGTCAGAATGATGATAAATTCCCACTCTAGACAGCATACTCCACCAATATTCAAAAGCCTAAAACTACTCACCATAAAGAACATTCAAACTTATTCTTGTGCCTACTACATACATAGAACTCTACATTCTAATATAAACCCTCTGCTCAAAATTCTCCTCACCAACTTTAATAGGACCCATGACCATAACACAAGATACAGATCACTTTTGATGTACCCGTGTCCACAGCAACCTATGTAAGAATTCTATGCACATAAAGGGCCCCAGAATCTGGAACTCATTACCAGGAAATGCTAAAATAACCTTGTCTGAAAATCAATTTAAGACTCTTCTCAAAAACCACCTACTCACCCTAAACTAAATACTCATACTGTAAATTGCCTTCAAAAATGCTCAAAGTTATTTTCCTATAAAATAATTTAAATTTTTACAATTGTTACCACCTAATCACCCTAAACTAAATACTCAAACTGTAAATTACTCTCAAAATGCTCAATGTTATTTTCATTAAGATAATTTAATTTTTACTATTATATTCCATCCTACTAAACACTTGTTACAATGTCTATCATCAATTTGTAATGAACAATGAGGGGAGACATGATCGAGATATACAAGTGGAAAATGGGTATTAATAAGGGGGATATAAATAAGGTCTTGAGAATATCTCACCAAGAGAGAACCCGCAATAATGGATTCAAATTAAATAAGTTTAGATTTAGAAAGGATATAGGAAAGTATTGGTTTGGAAATAGGGTAGTTGATGAGTGGAACAGTCTGCCTAGTAGGGTTATTGAAGCTAGGACCTTGGGTAGTTTCAAATTTAGGTTGGATAAATTCATGAGTGAGGGGTTGGATTTGAGTGGGAATTGCACATGAGTAAATAGAATTATTATTCTTGGGTAGCATTGAAGATTGGGTTGAACAAATATTCTGTTAGTGGAATGGAATGTGAAGGACCTGCCTAGTATGGGCCAACAGGCCTGCTGCAGTGTTCCAGTGGCCCGGTGGTCTGGTGGCTTGAGCTCTCGCCTCACACACGGAGGGCCCGGGTTCGATTCCCGGTGGGTGGAAACATTTCGACGTGTTTCATTACACCTATTGTCATGTTCACCTAGCAGCAAATAGGTACCTGGGTTGTTAGTCGACTGGTGTGGGTCGCATCCTGGGGGACAAGATTAAGGACCCCAATGGAAATAAGACAGACAGTCCTCGATGACGCACTGACTTTCTTGGGTTATCCTGGGTGGCTAACCTCCAGGGTTAAAAATCCGAAGAAATCTTATCTTATCTTATGTTCTTATATCATAATTTGAACGATCTACCAATTCAAATTCACTCAATTACTCCAATATTATGTTCATAGTCTATTAGCCATTAGATTAAGTTGCCCTAATGCCAAGACATGCCAGAGGCATGCCTGTTCACCTAGCAGCAAGTAGGTACCTGGGAGTTAGTCGACTGGTGAGTCGCATCCTGGGGGACAAGATTGAGGACCCCAATGGAAATAAGACAGACAGTCCTCATGGCGCACTGACTTTCTTGGGTTATCCTGGTGGCTAACCCTCCGGTTAAAAATCCAAGAAATTTTATCATATCTTACCAAATGTAACCAAACCTTAACCAAATGTAACCTAACCTATTTTCATTATCTCCCCAAATGAAAATTTGCGAGAAACTGATTATTATACATATTGGACATAGGTTGTATGTACTGAATTGTTAACTAAAGCAAGAGTTGTACCAGGTAAGTACATATATCCATGACAATAATAACTATGTGACTTAATGCCCTGCCTATACATTATTATTTTATTCGTGGGAAGTGCTAAACTCATATGGGCCACACAGCACTTGATCACGGGAGGAAATCAGGTTCAATCCATAGACAAGATCTCTCCACTTATAATAATAATAATAATAATATTTTTATTTCAATGCATGTTACAAGTGTACATTGTTATTGGTAGTTACAATTATAAAACTGTAATGCAAGGAGAGCCACTGGCATGCCAGGCATTAAGGGCAGTTTATTCTAAAGACTTATTCACTAAAGACTTAATGCTAGAGAAATTGATTGAGTTTATTCTAGTTCTGTATTATTTAAAATTTCAATCTGATTATACATACAATAAAAAGACAATACAAGAGAAATTGGTTGAGTTTAGTTTAGTTGTATATTTTAAATCAAGTTAAAATATGTTGATGCATTACTAGTATAATAACAATACTAGAAAATTTATTGAGTTTCTTCTAGTTATATATTTTATTTCTATTTAACAAAATGATGATACTATAATATTTAAATGAACAATATGATGATATGATATTGCAACAAGTGTTAAGGAGGATGACATATAAATTGAGATTATCTTAAGTAAAATAACATTGGGTTTGAAAGTTTGTTACAGTATGAGTATTTAGTATAGTGTGAGTAGGTGATTTTTGAGAAGAGTCTTGAATTGATTTTCGGACAAGGTTAACTTAATATTTACTGGTAATGAATTCCAGATTCTGGGGCCCTTTATGTGCATAGAATTTTACATTGGTTAGTATGGACTCGGGTATGTCAAATAGTGATCTGTGTCTTGTGTCATGGTCGTGGGACCTATTAAAGTTGTTGAGGAGAATTTTGAGCGGAGGGTTGATATTAGCATGTAGAGTTTTATGTATGTAGATGGCACATGAATAGGTGTGAATATTTTTACGGTGAGGAGTTTTAATGTTCTGAATATGGGTGGAGTATGTTGTCTAGAGTGGGAATTTGTTATCATCCCTCGGATCATGACCACCGGGCACCAGGGACACCAGGGAAACCTGAGGCATCAGGGATACCAGGGCCATCAAGGGCAGTAAATTCCAGTACCTCAATTTTGTAAACCTAGTTAATCACTACAATTACCTAACCTTACTATCTGTATAATCATTGTGCCACTATTGAGTAAGACCTATCATAAGACTGCCTGAAAAGCCTAGGCATACCTAGGCATATTATTGGCCATCTTGTAATATCTACTTCATAAAATGTATAATTATAAATACACCCCACCTTGTATATTACTAGAAATAAAGAATTTGAATTTGAATAAATTTGAACTAGGGACACCAGGAACATCAGGGAACTAGGAACATCAAGGACACCAGGAACCAGAGGCACCAGGATACCAGGGCCATCAAGGGCACCAGGGAACTAGGGACACCAGGAACATCAGGGAACTAGGAACATCAAGGACACCAGGGGAACCAGAGGCACCAGGGATACCAGGGCCATCAAGGGCACCAGGGGAACTAGGGACACCAGGAACATCAGGGAACTAGGAACATCAAGGACACCAGGGGAACCAGAGACACCAGGGTTACCAGAAGCATCAAGGGCATCAGGGACACCAAGGGCATCCGAAACATCAAGGGCACCAGGGACATCAGGGACATCAAGGGCAACAGGAACATCAGGGCAACAGGAACATCAGGGACATCAAGGGCAACAGGAACATCAGGGGCATCAAGGGCAACAGGAACATCAGGGCATCAAGAACATCAGGGGTATCAAGAACATCAGGGCATCAAGGGCACCAGAGCATCAAGGGCACCAGGGGTATAAAGGACATCAGGGCATCAATGGCACCAGGGATATCAAAGGCACCAGGGACATCAGAGGCACCAGGGAAAATATAACAAACACAACTTCCTACTTAGGTACCATGAATGCCAGCGTGTGAACCATCACTCACCTCCAACATGTAAAAAAATGAGCTTAATGGTGTTTTTTTAGCTCCCCTCCTTCCTCCCTCTTCCTGGAGGACTCTGTCTTCCTTCCTTCTCGTTACCTTCCCTCACAGGTACCACAATGTATCTTACACAGCAAGATCACTGAAGATTGTCCAATGTGTGGGTGTGAGGCTACCACTGCCATCTATCTTATCAACCCCACGTTATAACACCCCAGGATACCCACCTCACGGTATAACACCCCAGGGATACTCCACCACACGTTATAACACCCCAGGGATACTCCACCTCACGGTATAACACCCCAGGATACTCCAACACGTTATAACACCCCAGGATACTCCACCTCACGGTATAACACCCCAGGGATACTCCCACACGTTATAACACCCCAGGGATACTCCACCTCACGGTATAACACCCCAGGGATACTCTACCACACGTTATAACACCCAGGATACTCCACCTCACGGTATAACACCCCAGGGATACTCCACCACACGTTATAACACCCCAGGGATACTCCACCTCACGTTATAACACCCCAGGGATACTCCACCTCACGTTATAACACCCCAGTGATACTCCACCTCACGGTATAACACCCCAGGGATACTCCACACACGTTATAACACCCCAGGGATACTCCACCTACGTTATAATACCCCAGGGACACTCCACCACACGTTATAACACCCCAAGGATACTCCACCCACGTTATAACACCCCAGGGGTACTCCACCTCACGTTATAACACCCTAGGGATACTCCACCACACGATTTAACACCCCAGGGATACTCCACCACGTTATAACACCCCAGGGATACTCCACCACACGTTATAACCCCCAGGGGTACTCAACCACACGATTTAACCCCCAGGGATACTCCACCACACGATTTAACCCCAGGGATACTCCATCACACGTTATAACACCCCAGGATACTCCACCACACGTTATAACACCCTAGGGATACTCCACAACACGTTACACCCCAGGTGCTGTTAGTGTGCAGCAATATTCCAGCCTAGATAGAACAAGCGACCTGAAGAGTGTTATCATGGGCATGGCAGCCCTAGTTTTTAAGGTTCTCATTATGGCCGTGGTCTGGTGGCTGTGGCCCGGTGGTCTGGTGGCTTGTGGCCCGGTGGTCTAGTGGTTTGTGGCCCGGTGGTCTGGTGGCTAGAGCTCGCTTCCCCACGGAGGGCCCGGGTTCGATTCCCGGCGGGTGGAAACATTTCGACGTGTTTCCTTACACTTGTTGTCATGTTCACCTGCAGCAAATAGGTACCTGGGTTGTTAGTCGACTGGGTGGGTCGCATCCTGGGGGACAAGATAAGGACCGTGGAAATAAGACAGACAGTCCTCGATGACGCACTTACTTTCTTGGGTTATCCTGGGTGGGTAACCCTCCGGGGTTAAAAATCCGGGAAATCTTATCTTATCTTATCAATCCTGTTATTTTTTTAGCAGATGCGATTGATACAATGGCCACAATTTGGAAGGAAATTTCCTGACGGGTATTTGGGGAATTAGTGTTGGGGATTATTGGCCCTGTGACCCATGTGGAGCCCATGTGTGGGGAGCATAATGCTCCTGTACTCACCTATTTGTAGTTGCAGGGGCCGAGTCACAGCTCCTGGCACAGCCTTTTCGATGGTCGCTACTAGGTCCCCTCTCTCCCTGTTCCAAGAGCTTTATCGTACCTCTTCTTAAAGCTATTTATGGATCCTGCCTCCAACACATCACTTTCCAGATTGTCCCACTTCCTGACAACTCTATGACTGAAGAAATACTTCCTAACCTCCCTGTGACTCATCTGAGTCTTCAACTTCCAATTGTGACCCTTGTTTCTGTGTCCCATCTCTGGAACATCCTGTCTCTATCTACCTTGTCTATTCCACGCAGTATTTTGTATGTCGTTATCATGTTTACCCTAACCCTCCTGTCTTCCAGTGTTGTCAGGCCGATTTCCTCTAACCTTTCTTCGTAGGACATTCCCCTCAGCTCTGGAACTAACCTTGTCGAAAACCTTTGCACTTTCTCTAATTTCTTGACGTGCTTGACCAGGTGTGGGTTCCAAACTGGTTCTGCATACTCTAGTATGGGTCTGACGTACACGGTGTACAGTGTCTTCAACGATTCCTTACTAAGGTATCGGAACGCTATTCTCAGGTTTGCCAGGTGCCCATATGCTGCAGCAGTTATCTGGTTGATGTTGCTTCCGGAGACGTGCTCGGTGTCATACTCACCCCAAGATTTT
>WNWK01030222.1:0-23686 GCA_009830355.1 Cherax destructor
TGGAAGTTCATGCTGGGACCTCAGACCGGGAGTTCATGCTAGGATCCTGCAGCACCGTGGAAGTTCATGGTAGGATCCTGCAGCACCGTGGAAGTTCATGCTAGGATCCTGCAGCACCGTGGAAGTTCATGGTAGGATCCTGCAGCACCGTGGAAGTTCATGGTAGGATCCTGCAGCACCGTGGAAGTTCATGGTAGGATCCTGCAACCTGTTGAATTGTTTTCATTGTTAGCGAAGTCCTGAGAACGTGGAAGTATCTGGATCAAGGTGTCTTGTTGACTGTTGTTGTTTTCATTGTGTATCAGTCCTGAGAACTTGAAGTATCTGATCAAGGTTCTTGTTGACTGTTGTTGTTTTCATTGTGTATCAAGTCCTGGAGAACTTGAAGTATCTGATCAAGGTTCTTGTTGACTGTTGTTGTTTTCATTGTGTATCAAGTCCTGGAGAACTTGAAGTATCTGATCAAGGTTCTTGTTGACTGTTGTTGTTTTCATTGTGTATCAAGTCGTGGAGAACTTGAAGTATCTGCTCAAGGTTCTTGTTGACTGTTGTTGTTTTCATTGTGTATCAAGTCGTGGAGAACTTGAAGTATCTGCTCAAGGTTCTTGTTGACTGTTGTTGTTTTCATTGTGTATCAAGTCCTGGAGAACTTGAAGTATCTGATCAAGGTTCTTGTTGACTGTTGTTGTTTTCATTGTGTATCAAGTCCTGGAGAACTTGAAGTATCTGCTCAAGGTTCTTGTTGACTGTTGTTGTTTTCATTGTGTATCAAGTCCTGGAGAACTTGAAGTATCTGCTCAAGGTTCTTGTTGACTGTTGTTGTTTTCATTGTGTATCAAGTCCTGGAGAACTTGAAGTATCTGCTCAAGGTTCTTGTTGACTGTTGTTGTTTTCATTGTGTATCAAGTCCTGGAGAACTTGAAGTATCTGATCAAGGTTCTTGTTGAATGTTGTTGTTTTCATTGTGTATCAAGTCGTGGAGAACTTGAAGTATCTGATCAAGGTTCTTGTTGACTGGCTTCATCACTTCTGTCCTGCACTCCACCTGGTACCACACTGACTTAAGAACCACAGGCGCACTGTGTTGAACCACAGAAGAACACATTCAGAGCTTCGATGGTTCCACGAAACGTGAGTGTCCAGCCATCACAGCAGCGTTGACATAACACTGTCACCAACAGTCTTGTAGCTCCATTCCGTCCTCTCTCTGTGTCAAGATGTCTTCCATCAAGCTCTCAGCATCCTTCTGACTCATCTGGATAAGACTAAGCAAGGCTCTCTAACTCTGTTTTCCTCTACTTCTGACATTTGCTTCCGGTGTACCTGATCAGGAGTCCAACATGAGACCATAATACTTGGCTTTACTTGGCTTCCCAGTAAACTCTGGCAACTGATGGATGCCATCATGTGGATGAACTCGTTCTGGACATCCAATGAAAGATAAGATGTGGATCCAGGATTAATTTCCTCACGCGTGAGATGATCTTTCATGACAGGGTCAAAGATGTCCAGTAATGTCCAAGGAAATTTCCCACATTGGAGTCATGGTCCAGCTGAAGTGACTCGCTGTGTCCTCACAAAGCCACCTCACAAAGCCACCTCACAAAGCCAGGTTCTGAGTCGTAAGGAACTTTATACAGTGAAGGATTCTCATCAGGATATCACACCACTTCTGTTTTTCCTTCTAAATCTGTAACTGAAGTTCTGCTTTCAGCTAAATTTATTTCCACAGTGTGAAGCACCAAGATGATTCTTAGTATTTTCATGAACACTCATCCTATCATCCATGTTCCTACTCCACTGAGGATTAACACTCATCCTTTCATCCATGTTCCTACTCCACTGAGGATTGACACTCATCCTATCATCCATGTTCCTACTCCACTGAGGATTAACACTCATCCTTTCATCCATGTTCCTACTCCACTGAGGATTGACACTCATCCTATCATCCATGTTCCTACTCCACTGAGGATTGACACTCATCCTGTCATCCATGTTCCTACTCCACTGAGGATTGACACTCATCCTGTCATCCATGTTCCTACTTCACTGAGGATTGACACTCATCCTATCATCCATGTTCCTACTCCACTGAGGATTAACACTCATCCTTTCATCCATGTTCCTACTTCACTGAGGATTGACACTCATCCTATCATCCATGTTCCTACTCCACTGAGGATTGACACTCATCCTGTCATCCATGTTCCTACTCCACTGAGGATTGACACTCATCCTGTCATCCATGTTCCTACTCCACTGAGGATTGACACTCATCCTGTCATCCACGCTCCTACTCCACTGAGGATTGACACTCATCCTGTCATCCATGTTCCTACTCCACTGAGGATTGACACTCATCCTGTCATCCACGCTCCTACTCCACTGAGGATTGATGGTCTGTCTGGAAATACACAAGACAACAGATATAAAATGCAGACTTTTTAGAAGGTAAATAGACCAGCCATGAGCGACTCACCTCCTCATCAACACCATTTCCCAAATTCCTCTTGAACCAATTTTTATATATTGAGCAGTTATTTGTTGGTAGGACACGCTCCCCTCACAGTTATTTGTTGGTAGGACACGCTCCCCTCACTGTTACTTGTTGGTAGGACACGCTCACCTCACTGTTACTTGTTAGTAGGACACGCTCCCCTCACTGTTACTTGTTGGTAGGATACGCTCACCTCACAGTTATTTGTTGGTAGGACACGCTCCCCTCACAGTTATTTGTTGGTAGGACACGCTCACCTCACAGTTATTTGTTGGTAGGACACGCTCCCTCACAGTTATTTGTTGGTAGGACACGCTCCCCTCACAGTTATTTGTTGGTAGGACACGCTCCTCACAGTTATTTGTTGGTAGGACACGCTCCCTCACAGTTATTTGTTGGTAGGACACGCTCCCCTCACAGTTATTTGTTGGTAGGACACGCTCCCCTCACAGTTATTTGTTGGTAGGATACGCTCCCCTCACAGTTATGTGTTGGAAGGACACGCTCCCCTCACAGTTATTTGTTGGTAGGACACGCTCCCCTCACAGTTATGTGTTGGTAGGACACGCTCCCCTCACAGTTATTTGTTGGTAGGACACGCTCCCCTCATAGTTATTTGTTGGGAGGACACGCTCCCCTCACAGTTATGTGTTGGTAGGACACGCTCCCCTCACAGTTATTTGTTGGTAGGACACGCTCCCCTCACAGTTATTTGTTGGTAGGACACGCTCCTCCTACAGTTATTTGTTGGTAGGACACGCTCCCTCACAGTTATTTGTTGGTAGGACACGCTCCCTCACAGTTATTTGTTGGTAGGACACGCTCCCCTCACAGTTATTTGTTGGTAGGACACGCTCCCCTCATAGTTATTTGTTGGTAGGACACGCTCCCCTCACAGTTATTTGTTGGTAGGACACGCTCCCCTCACAGTTATTTGTTGGTAGGACACGCTACCCTCACAGTTATTTGTTGGGAGGACACGCTCCCCTCACAGTTATGTGTTGGTAGGACACGCTCCCCTCACAGTTATTTGTTGGTAGGACACGCTCCCCTCACAGTTATTTGTTGGTAGGACACGCTCCCCTCACAGTTCTGGAAATACTTCCAGCTCAGCTTTATTATTTCTGTTCTCAACGTGCCAGGCAGAACTGCTTTTCCAGTATCCTTGTTTCACTATCCAAGGATGCCTTGTCTGGCTTTAATAGAAACTGCCGACTGGCGCCCCACTTCAAGTGGCGCCCAGGGCACCTGCCATACCTTAGGCACGCCACTCTCCATATGTGGTCACAGTCTTCAGTGACCACAGTCCTCTGACCTACCTCAGCTCCGTGGGCAACAAGAACACTGGTCTGATGCGCTAGGCATTACGGTTACAGCCACACAACCCCTACATAAGTCACATTACCGGCAAAGATAATGTGCCGACCGTCACCCTCTCCAGAGAGAAATTTGTTAGAAAATTTTAGGGAAAAGTGGGCAGTAAAGTGCTTTTATTTTCCTTATGGCCATGAAGTAAAATCTGAATAAATCCAGCCATGAGGTACTGTACAAGTGCTGGTACAATCGCTGGTACAAGTTGTGGCTTGCTAAGATGTTACATTATGTTCAGTTTAAATGACACACCCATATACACTGCCTCCAGACCAGTGAACGAATCAGGTGCTACGGGTGTAGCGATCAAGAGCCCCGTCGTTATACCAGTATTTTCGTTCAACCAGCCAATCACAGCCAAGCCCGAGAAACCCATGAAGCGATGTGGTACACTTGTTAAGCAGATTTGGCAGACTTGTCTCCCCTGCTGCTGGTTGCCATGTTTCGACCGTGTCTTGTGCTAGCATTAGTATCAGTGATCACAGTGTATTGTGCTAGCATTATTATCAGTGATCACAGTGTCTTGTGCTAGTATTAGTGTCATTGATCACAGTGTATTGTGCTAGTATTAGTATCATTGATCACAGTGTCTTGTGCTAGTATTAGTATCATTGATCACAGTGTCTTGTGCTAGTATTAGTATCAGTGATCACAGTGTATTGTGCTAGTATTAGTGTCATTGATCACAGTGTATTGTGTTAGTATTAGTGTCATTGATCACAGTGTCTTGTGCTAGTATTAGTGTCATTGATCACAGTGTATTGTGCTAGTATTAGTATCATTGATCACAGTGTCTTGTGCTAGTATTAGTGTCATTGATCACAGTGTATTGTGCTAGTATTAGTGTCATTGATCACAGTGTCTTGTGCTAGTATTAGTATCATTGATCACAGTGTCTTGTGCTAGTATTAGTATCATTGATCACAGTGTCTTGTGCTAGTATTAGTGTCATTGTTCACAGTGTCTTGTGCTAGTATTAGTATCATTGATCACAGTGTCTTGTGCTAGTATTAGTGTCATTGATCACAGTGTCTTGTGCTAGTATTAGTGTAATTGATCACAGTGTCTTGTGCTAGTATTAGTGTCATTGATCACAGTGTCTTGTGCTAGTATTTGTATCAGTGATCACAGTGTATTGTGCTAGTATTAGTATCATTGATCACAGTGTCTTGTGCTAGTATTAGTATCATTGATCACAGTGTCTTGTGCTAGTATTAGTATCATTGATCACAGTGTCTTGTGGTAGTATTAGTGTCATTGATCACAGTGTCTTGTGATAGTATTAGTATCATTGATCACAGTGTCTTGTGCTAGTATTAGTGTCATTGATCACAGTGTATTGTGCTAGCATTAGTGTCATTGATCACAGTGTATTGTGCTAGTATTAGTGTCATTGATCACATTGTCTTGTGCTAGTATTAGTGTCATTGATCACAGTGTATTGTGCTAGTATTAGTATCATTGTTCACAGTGTCTTGTGCTAGTATTAGTATCATTGATCACAGTGTCTTGTGCTAGTATTAGTGTCATTGATCACAGTGTCTTGTGCTAGTATTAGTATCATTGAACACAGTGTATTGTGCTAGTATTAGTATCATTGATCACAGTGTCTTGTGCTAGCATTAGTATCATTGATCACAGAGTCTTGTGCTAGTATTAGTATCATTGATCACAGTGTCCTGTGCTAGCATTAGTATCATTGATCACAGTGTTTTGTGCTAGTATTAGTATCATTGATCACATTGTCTTGTGCTAGTATTAGTGTCATTGATCACAGTGTCTTGTGCTAGTATTAGTATCATTGATCACAGTGTATTGTGCTAGTATTAGTATCATTGATCACAGTGTATTGTGCTAGTATTAGTGTCATTGATCACAGTGTATTGTGCTAGTATTAGTGTCATTGATCACATTGTCTTGTGCTAGTATTAGTGTCATTGATCACAGTGTATTGTGCTAGTATTAGTATCATTGTTCACAGTGTCTTGTGCTAGTATTAGTATCATTGATCACAGTGTCTTGTGCTAGTATTAGTGTCATTGATCACAGTGTCTTGTGCTAGTATTAGTATCATTGAACACAGTGTATTGTGCTAATATTAGTATAATTGATCACAGTGTCTTGTGCTAGTATTAGTATCATTGATCACAGTGTCTTGTGCTAGTATTAGTGTCATTGTTCACAGTGTCTTGTGCTAGTATTAGTATCATTGATCACAGTGTCTTGTGCTAGTATTAGTGTCATTGATCACAGTGTCTTGTGCTAGTATTAGTGTCATTGATCACAGTGTCTTGTGCTAGTATTAGTGTCATTGATCACAGTGTCTTGTGCTAGTATTTGTATCAGTAATCACAGTGTCTTGTGCTAGTATTAGTGTCATTGTTCACAGTGTCTTGTGCTAGTATTAGTATCATTGATCACATTGTCTTGTTCTAGTATTAGTATCATTGAACACAGTGTATTGTGCTAGTATTAGTGTCATTGATCACAGTGTCTTGTGCTAGTATTAGTATCATTGATCACAGTGTATTGTGCTAGTATTAGTGTCATTGATCACAGTGTATTGTGCTAGTATTAGTGTCATTGAGCACAGTGTCTTGTGCTAGTATTAGTGTCATTGATCACAGTGTCTTGTGCTAGTATTAGTATCAGTGATCACAGTGTATTGTGCTAGTATTAGTATCATTGATCACAGTGTCTTGTGCTAGTATTAGTATCATTGATCACAGTGTATTGTGCTAGTATTAGTGTCATTGATCACAGTGTATTGTGCTAGTATTAGTGTCATTGATCACAGTGTCTTGTGCTAGTATTAGTATCATTGATCACTGTATCTTGTGCTAGTATTAGTATCATTGATCACAGTGTCTTGTGCTAGTATTAGTATCATTGATCACAGTGTCTTGTGCTAGTATTAGTATCATTGATCACAGTGTCTTGTGCTAGTATTAGTATCATTGATCACAGTGTCTTGTGCTAGTGTTAGTATCAGTGATCACAGTGTATTGTGCTAGTATTAGTATCATTGATCACAGTGTCTTGTGCTAGTATTAGTGTCATTGATCACAGTGTCTTGTGCTAGTATTAGTATAATTGATCACAGTGTCTTGTGCTAGTAATAGTATCATTGATCACAGTGTCTTGTGCTAGTATTAGTATCATTGATCACAGTGTCTTGTGCTAGTATTAGTGTCATTGATCACAGTGTCTTGTGCTAGTATTAGTATCATTGATCATAGTGTCTTGAGCTAGTATTAGTATAATTGATCACAGTGTCTTGTGCTAGTATTATTATCATTGATCAAAGTGTCTTGTGCTAGTATTAGTATCATTGATCACAGTGTCTTGTGCTAGTATTAGTATCATTGATCACAGTGTATTGTGCTAGTATTAGTATCATTGATCACAGTGTCTTGTGCTAGAATTAGTATAATTGATCACAGTGTCTTGTGCTAGTATTAGTGTCATTGATCACAGTGTCTTGTGCTAGTATTAGTATAATTGATCACAGTGTCTTGTGCTAGTATTAGTATCATTGATCACAGTGTCTTGTGCTAGTATTAGTGTCATTGATCACAGTGTCTTGTGCTAGTATTAGTATCATTGATCACAGTGTCTTGTGCTAGTATTAGTATCATTGAACATAGCTGTAAATACGCTATGTTTATATGTTGTAAATACTGTAAATACGCTATGTTTATATGTTGTAAATACTGTAAATACGCTATGTATATATGTTGTAAATACTGTAAATTTGCTATGTATATATGTTGTAAATACTGTAAATACGCTATGTTTATATGTTGTAAATACTGTAAATACGCTATGTTTATATGTTGTAAATACTGTAAATACGCTATGTTTATATGTTGTAAATACTGTAAATACGCTATGTTTATATGTTGTAAATACTGTAAATACGCTATGTTTATATGTTGTAAATACTGTAAATACGCTATGTTTATATGTTGTAAATACTGTAAATACGCTATGTTTATATGTTGTAAATACTGTAAATACGCTATGTATATATGTTGTAAATACTGTAAATACGCTATGTTTATATGTTGTAAATACTGTAAATACGCTATGTATATATGTTGTAAATACCAGTTTATTATTGGTGGGGGAAACACATTAATATATTCTCTCTCGTGTTTTTGATGGTTCCTGAGTCTACACCTGTGTACAAGTGCTGGTACAAGTGCTGGTATAAGTGCTGGTACAAGTGCTGGTACAAGTGCTGGTACAAGTGCTGGTACAAGTGCTGGTACAAGTGCTGGTACAAGTGCTGGTACAAGTGCTAGTACAAGTGCTGGTACAAGTGCTTTTATAAGTGCTGGTACAAGTGCTGGTACAAGTGCTGGTACAAGTACTTTTATAAGTGCTGGTACAAGTGCTGGTACAAGTGCTTTTATAAGTGCTTTTATAAGTGCTGGTACAAGTGCTGGTACAAGTGCTAGTACAAGTACTTTTATAAGTGCTGGTACAAGTGCTGGTACAAGTGCTAGTACAAGTACTTTTATAAGTGCTGGTACAAGTGCTGGTACAAGTGCTTTTATAAGTGCTGGTATAAGTGCTGGTACAAGTGCTGGCTGGTACAAGTGCTGGTACAAGTGCTTTTATAAGTGCTGGTACAAGTGCTGGTACAAGTGCTGGCTGGTACAAGTGATGGTACAAGTGCTTTTATAAGTGCTGGTACAAGTGCTGGTACAAGTGCTGGTATAAGTGCTGGCACAAGTGCTGGTACAAGTGCTGGTACAAGTGCTGGTACAGGTGCTGGTACAAGTGCTGGTACAGGTGCTGGTACAAGTGCTGGTACAAGTGCTGGTACAAGTGCTGGTACAAGTGCTGGTACAAGTGCTGGTACAATTGCTGGTACAAGTGCTGGTACAAGTACTGGTACAAGTGCTATACAAGTGCTGGTAATGCTGGTACAAGTGCTGGTACAAGTGCTGGTACAAGTGTAGAGTGCTGGTACAAGTGCTGGTACAAGTGCTGGTACAAGTGCTGTACAGTGCTGGTACAAGTGCTGGTACAAGTGCTAGTACAAGTGCTGGTACAAGTGCTGGTACAAGTGCTGGTACAGTGTGTACAAGTGCTGGTACAAGTGCTGGTACAATCTGTCAAGTGCTGGTACAAGTGCTGTGTCTGGTACAAGTGCTACTGGTACAAGTGCTGGTACAAGTGCGTGCTGCAGTGTACAAGTGCTGGTACAAGTGCTGGTACAAGTGCTGGTACAAGTGCTGGTACAGTGCTGTCATGCTGTACAAGTGCTGGTACAAGTGCTGGTTCAAGTGCTGGTACAAGTGCTGGTAAAAGTGCTGGTACAAGTGCTGGTACAAGTGCTGGTACAAGTGCTGGTACAAGTGCTAGTACAAGTGCTGGTACAAGTGCTGGTACAAGTGCTGGTACAAGTGCTAGTACAAGTGCTGGTACAAGTGCTGGTACAAGTGCTGGTACAAGTGCTGGTACAAGTGCTGGTACAAGTGCTGGTACAAGTGCTGGTACAAGTGCTGGTACAAGTGCTGGTAAAGTGCTGGTACAAGTGCTGGTACAAGTGCTGGTACAAGTGCTGGTACAAACGTCATGCTGGTACAAGTGCTGGACAAGGCTGTACAAGTGCTGGTACAAGTGCTGGTACAAGTAGCTGGTACAAGTGCTGGTACAAGTGCTGGTACAAGTGCTGGTACAAGTGCTGGTACAAGTGTGGTACAAGTGCTGGTACAAGTGCTGGTACAAGTGCTGATACAAGTGCTGGTACAAGTGCTGGTACAAGTGCTAGTACAAGTGCTGGTACAAGTGCTGGTACAAGTGCAGGTACAATTGCTGGAATAGGTGCTGGTAAAAGTGTTGGTACAAGTGCTGGTACAAGTGCTGGTACAAGTGCTGGTACAAGTGCTGGTACAAGTGCTGGTACAAGTGCTGGTATAAGTGCTGGTACAAGTACTGGTACAGGTGCTGGTACAAGTGCTGATACAGGTGCTTGTACAAGTGCTGGTACAAGTGCTGGTATAAATGCTGATAAAAGTGCTGGTACAAGTGCTGTTACAAGTGCTGGTACAAGTGCTGGAACAAGTGCTGGTACAAGTGCTGGTATAAGTGCTGGTACAAGTGCTGGTAAAAGTGCTGGAACAAGTGCTGGTACAAGTGCTAGAACAAGTGCTGGTAAAAGTTCTGGTAAAAGTGCTGGTAAAAGTGCTAGTACAAGTGCTGGTACAAGTGCTGGTACAAGTGCAAGTGCTGGTATAGGTGCTGGTACAAGTGCTGGTACAAGTGCTGGTATGAAGTGCTGGTACAAGTGCTGGTACAAGTACTAGTACAAGTGCTGGTAAAAGTGCTGGTACAAGTGCTGGTACAAGTGCTGGTACAAGTGCTGGTACAAGTGCTGGTACAAGTGCTGGTACAAGTGCTGGTACAGGTGCTTGTACAAGTGCTGGTATAAGTGCTGATACAAGTGCTGGTACAAGTGCTGGTACAAGTACTGGTACAATTACTGGTACAAGTGCTGGTACAAGTACTTGTGCAAGTGCTGGTACAAGTGCTGGTACAACTGCTGGTACAAGTGCTGGTACAAGTGCTAGTACAAGTACTGGTACAAGTGCTGGTACAGGTGCTGTTACAAGTGCTGGTATAAATGCTGATAAAAGTGCTTGTACAAGTGCTGTTACAAGTGTTGGTACAAGTGCTGGAACAAGTGCTGGTACAAGTGCTGGTATAAGTGCTGGTAAAAGTGCTGGTAAAAGTACTGGTACAAGTACTGGTACAAGTGCTGGTGCAAGTACTGGTGCAAGTGCTGGTACAAGTGCTGGTACAAGTGCTGGTACAGATGCTGGTACAAGTGCTGGTACAAGTGCTGGTACAAGTGCTAATACAAGTGCTGGTACAGGTGCTAGTACAACTGCTGGTACAAGTGCTGATACAAGTACTGGTACAAGTGCTAATACAAGTGCTGGTACAGGTGCTAGTACAACTGCTGGTACAAGTGTTGGTACAAGTTCTGGTGCAGGTGCTGGTACAAGTGCTGGTACAAGTACTGGTATAGTTGCTGGTACAAGTGCTGGTACAAGTACTGGTATAACTGTTCCACTTTAAACACTTGCGATGCTTCTAATGTAATTACTGTGTAATTAGACAAAGTCATTTAGATTTTGAAGGAGAAATTCTCAGAAGAGCAAATTGTTGTAGTTGTAATTGTTGTTGTTGTTGCGGCTGTTGTTGTTGGTGTTGTGGTTTTTTTTGTTGTTGTTTTGGTTGTGGTTGCTGCTGTTGTTGTTGCTGTTGTTGTTGTTGTTGTTGTGGTTGTTATTGTTGTTGTTGTTGTGGTTATTGTTTTTGTTATTGTGGCTATTGTGGTTGTTGTTGTTGTTGTTGTGGTTGTTGTTGCTGCTGTTGTTGTTGTGATTGTTGTTGTTGTGGTTGTTATTGTTGTTGTTGTTGTGGTTGTTGTTGTTGTGGTTGTTGTTGTTGTGGTTATTGTTGTGGTTGTTTTAATTGTTGTTATTGAGGCTATTGTTGTGGTTGTTTTTATTGTTGTTATTGTAACTATTGTTGTGGTTGTTTTGGTTATGGTATTTGTTGTTGTTGTAGTCATTGTGTGTGTTGTTGTAGTTATTGTTGTTGATGTTATGGTTGCTGTAGTTGTTGTGGTTGTTGATGTTGGTTGTTTTTGTGTTTATTGTAGTTGTCGTTGTTGTAGTTGTTGCATTGGTTCTTGTTGTTGCTGTTGTAGTTATTGTGGTTATATTTTTTTGTTTTTGTGGTTGTTGTGTTTGTTGTGGTTATAGTTGTATTTTTGTTGTGGCAACAGTTGTGGTTGATGTTGTTGCTGTAGTTTTGGTTATTTTTGTGATTGTTCTTGTTGGGACTGTAGTTGTTTTTGTTGTGGCTGTAGGTGGGGTTGTTATTGTGGCTGCAGTGGTTGTTGTGGCTGTAGTTGTTCTTGTGGCTATAGTTTTGGTTATGGTTGGTATTGTGGTTGTTTTGTTTGTAGTTGTTGTTGTGATTGTTTTTGTGGTTATGTTTATAGTTGTGATTGTGGTTATTGTGGCTATTGTTGTGATTGTTGTCATGGTTGTGATTTTTTGGTTGTAGTTGTGATTGTTGTTTTTATGGTTGTTGTGTTTACAGTTTTGATTGTGGTTATTGTTGTGGTTGTTGCTGTAGTCGTTCTTTTTGTAGTTGCTGTTGTGATTGCTGTTGTGGTTGTTTGTTATTGTGACTGTTGTGGTTAGGAGCTGAATAATACTTCAGTAATAGCTGAGCAAGAATTAAATAATGGTTCAGGAAGATCTGAATAATAGCTGAGTAAGTGTTAAAATCTACCTCATGATGAGGAAAGAGGGAGCAGCAGCATCCCAGGGCTTTTGATCCAGGGAGACGGAGGGGAAATTTTCCAGGCAGTGGGTGCCGACGCGCACCTGTGCCAGGGGTGCCAGAGGCTTCCAGCGGTGCCAGGAGGATTCACCTGTGAAAATAAATAAATGAAAACCTCCGTTGAGTTCGTTCCTCGAAGCTCATATAATACATAATTCCCATCATACAGTCAGGGGTTGTGGGCTTTTGCCTTTTCTATACGGAAAAGTTTTTTTCTAATGGGGTTTTTAAAGGGTAGGGGGGTTGCATACACCCTTTAGCTCACCTGGGTGGTGGTGGCACTGGCGGCTCCCTCCTCCATCTCCTCCATCTCTACCTCCATCATCCCTCCCTCCCACCCTCCCTCCCTTCACCTGTTGCTCTGACACTACCGACACTGGGAGTAAGCATTGATCCGTCAGTGCTCCTCGGGAGCTTGGTGAGGACGCACGTTCCTTTTTCAGCTCCTCCTCCTCCTCCGTACGGGCTACCAGGTCCACAGGTAGCATCTACAGGTGCTACCTAGAGGTTGCTGCAGGTACCTGGAGGATCTGCTCGATATCTGGTGGGTGAGTCTCGAGGGATGTGTAGCACTTGAGTGTACCTGTCATTTGTAAAACTGATCTGTACTTGTAGCACTGGACTATACCTGGAGCATTGACCTGTAGCACTGACCTGTAGCACTGTACCTGTAGCATTGACCTGTAGCACTGGACTGTACCTGTAGCACTGGACTGTACCTGTAGCACTAGACTGTACCTGTAACACAGAACTGTACCTGTAGCACTGAACTACCTGTAGCACTGGACTGTACCTGTAGCACAGGACTGTACCTGTAGCACTGGACTGTACCTGTAGCATTGACCTGTAGCACTGGACTGTACCTGTAGCATTGACCTGTTGCACTTGACTGTACCTGTAACATTGACCTGTAGCACAGGACTGTATCTGTAGCACTGGACTGTACCTGTAGCATTGACCTGTAGCACTGGTCTGTACCTGCAACATTGATCTGTAGCACAGGACTATACCTGTAGCACTGGACTGTACCTGAGGTACTGGAATGTACCTGTAGCATTGACCTGTAGCACTGGACTGTACTTGTAACATTGACCTGCAGCACTGGACTGTACCTCTAACATTGACCTGTATCACTGGACTGTACCTGTAGTATTGACCTGTAGCACTGGACTGTACCTGTAGCATTGACCTGTAGTACTGGACTGTACCTGTAGCACTGGACTGTACCTGTAGCACTTGACTGTACCTGTAGCATTGATCTGTAGCACTGGACTGTACTTGTAGCATTGATCTGTAGCACTGGACTGTACCTGCAACATTGACTTGTAGCACTGGACTGTACCTGTAACATTGACCTGTAGCACTGGACTGTACCTGTAGTATTGGCCTGTAGCACTGGACTGTACCTGTAACATTGACCTGTAGCACTGGACTGTGCCTATAACATTTACCTGTAGCACTGGACTGTACCTGTAACATTGACCTGTAGCACTGGACTGTACCTGTAGTATTGGCCTGTAGCACTGGACTGTACCTGTAGCACTGGAGTTTACCTGTAGCATTGACCTGTAGCTCTGGACTGTACCTGTAGCACTGAAGCTTACCTGTATCAATGGACTGTACCTGCAACATTGACCTGTAGCACTGGACTGTACCTGTAACATTGACCTGTAGCACTGGACTGTACCTCTAGAATTGACCTGTAGCACTGGACTGTACCTCTAGAATTGACCTGTAGCACTGGACTGTACCTGTAGCATTGACCTGTAGCACTGGACTGTACCTGTAACATTGACCTGTAGCACTGGACTGTGCCTGTAACATTGACCTGTAGCACTGGACAGTACCTGGAACATTGACCTGTAGTACTGGACTGTACCTGTAGCATTGACCTGTAGAACTGGACTGTACCTGTAGCACAGGACTGTACTTGTAGCACTGGAGTGTACGTGTAGCATTGACCTGTAGCACTGGACTGTAGCTGTAACATTGACCTGTAGCACTGGTTTGTACCTGTAACATTGACCTGTATCACTGGAGTGTACCTCTGACTTGTACCTGTAGGACCAGAGTGTGCCTATGACCTGTACATGTAACACTGGAGTGTACCTGTGACCTCTACCTGTAACACTGGAGTGTACCTGTACCTGTAACACTGGAGTGTACCTGTGACCTGTACCACTGATCAGTACCTGTAACACTGGAGTACACCTGTGACCTGTACCTGCAACACTGGAGTGTACCATTGACCTGTACCACAGATCGGTACCCACAGAACTGACCTGCACCAATGGGCCACACATGATGTACCACTGACCTATAACTTTTACATGTGAAACTGACTTGTAGGATTGACCTGCACCAATGGCCTGTACAGCAGGCCCTTACCTGTGATCCGTACCACTAGTCTGTACTGGTGACCACTATCATGTACCTGTACCACTATTATGTACCGCTGTTCTGTATCACTGTCCTGTACCACTGTTCTGTACCACTGTCCTGTACCACTCTCCTGTACCACTGTCCTGTACCACTCATTGTACAACTTTCCTGTACCACTGTCCTGTACCACTGTCATGTGCCACTGTCCTGTACCATTATCCTATACCACTGTCCTGTACCACTGTCATGTACCACTGTCCTGTACCACTGTCCTGAACCACTGTCATGTACCACTGTCCTGTACCACTGTGCTGTACCATTGTTCTGTACCACTGTCCTGTACCACTGTCCTGTATCATTGTCTTGTACCACTGTACTATACCACTGTCCTGTACCACTGTCCTGCACCACTGTCCTGTACCACTGTCCTGTACCACTGTCCTATATCACTGTGCTGTACCATTATACTGTACCACTGTCCTGTTCCACTGTCCTGTACCACTGTGCCGTACCACTGTGCTGTACCATTATACTGTACCACTGTCTTGTACCACTGTCCTGCACCACTGTACTATACCACTGTCCTGTACCACTGTCCTGCACCACTGTCCTGTAGCACTGTTCTGTACCACTGTGCTGTACCATTGTTCCGTACCACTGTCCTGTACCACTGTCCTGTACCACTGTTCTGTACCACTGTTCTGTACCATTGTCCTGTACCACTGTCCTGTATCACTGTCCTGTACCACTGTCCTGTACTACTGTCCTGTACCACTGTGCTGTACCACTGTCATGTACCACTGTCCTGTACCACTGTCCTGTACCACTGTGCCGTACCACTGTGCTGTACCATTATATTGTACCACTGTTCTGTACCACTGTCCTGCAACACTGTCCTGTACCACTGTCCTGTACCACTGTGCTGTACCATTGTCCTGTACCACTGTCCTGTACCACTGTCCTGTACCACTGTTCTGTACCACTGTTCTGTACCACTGTCCTGTACCACTGTCCTATAAAACTGTCCTGTACCACTGTCCTGTATCACTGTCCTTCACCACTGTCTTGTGCCACTGTCTTGTACCACTGTCCTGCACCACTATCCTGTACCACTGTGCTATACTACTGTGCTGTTGCACTGTGCTGTCCCACTGTGCTGTACCACTGTCCTGTACCTGTGTCCTGTACCTGTGTCCTGTACAACTGTTCCATACAATTGACCAGTTCCACTGTCCTGCACCATTGTCCTGTACCACTGTCCTGTACCACTGTCCTGTATCACTGTGCTGTACCACTGTCCTGTACCGCTGTCCTGTACCATTGTCCTGTACCACTGTCCTGTATCACTGTTATGTATCACTGTCCTGTACCACTGTCCTGTACCACTGTCCTGAACCACTGTGCTGTACCACTGTCCTGTACCACTGTGCTGTACCACTGTCCTGTACCACTGTTCTGTACCACTGTTCTGTACCATTGTCCTGTACCACTGTCCTATATCACAGTCCTGTACCACTGTCCTGTACCACTGTCCTGTACCACTGTGCTGTACCACTGTCCTGTACCACTGTCATGTACAATTGTCCTGTACCATTGTCCTCTACCACTGTGCCGTACCACTGTGCTGTACCGTTATATTGTACCACTGTCATGCACCACTGTACTATACCACTGTCCTGTACCACTGTCCTGCACCACTGTCCTGTACCACTGTTCTGTACCACTGTGCTGTACCATTGTCCTGTACCACTGTCATGTACCACTGTTCTGTACCACTGTGCTGTACCACTGTCCTGTACCACTGTTCTGTACCACTGTTCTGTACAATTGTCCTGTACCACTGTCCTGTATCACTGTCCTGTACCACTGTCCTGTACGACTGTCCTTTACCACTGTGCTGTACCACTGTCATGTACCACTGTCATGTACCACTGTCCTGTACCACTGTCCTGTACCACTGTGCCATACCACTGTGCTGTACTATTATATTGTACCACTGTCCTGTACCACTGTCCTGCACCACTGTCCTGTACCACTGTCCTGTACCACTGTGCTGTACCATTGTCCTGTACCACTGTCCTGTACCACTGTACTGTACCACTGTTCAGTACCACTGTTCTGTACCACTGTCCTGTAAAACTGTCCTGTACCACTGTCCTGTATCACTGTCCTGTACCACTGTCTTGTACCACTGTCCTGCACCACTATCCTGTAACACTGTGCTATACTACTGTGCTGTACCACTGTCCTGTACCTGTGTCCTGTACAACTGTTCCATACAATTGACCAGTTCCACTGTCCTGTACCACTGTCCTGTACCACTATCCTGTACCACTGTACTGTACCACTGTCCTGTACTGCAGTCCTGTACCTGTTTCCTGTACAACTGTCCTTTACTTGTGTCCTGTACCACTGTTCTGTACAACTGTCCTGTATCTGTGTCCTGTACCACTACCCTGTACCACTATCCTGTTCCACTGTCCTGTATAACTGTCCTGTACCTCCGTCCTGAACCACTGTCCTATACCACTGTTCTGTACCACTGTCTTGTACCTGTGTCCTGTACCTGTGTCGTGTACCACTGTCTTGTTCCACTGTCCTGTACAACTGTCCTGTACCTCTGTCCTGAACCACTGTCCTATACCACTGTTCTGTACCACTGTCTTGTACCTGTGTCCTGTACCTGTGTCGTGTACCACTGTCTTGTACCACTGTCCTGTACCTGTGTCCTGTACCACTGTGCTGTACCACTGTCCCGTATCACTGTCTTGTACAACTGTCCGGTAAATGTGCCCTGTACCATTGTTCTGTATCACTGTTCTGTACCACTGTACTGTACCACTCTCATGTACAACTGTCCTGTACTGCGGTCCTTTACCTGTGTCATGTACCACTGTCCTGTATCACTGTCCTGTACCACTGTCCTGTACCTATGTACTGTACCACTATCCTGTACCACTGTCCTGTACAACTGTTCTGTACCTCTGTTATGAACCGCTGTTCTATACCACCGTTCTGTACCACTGTCTTTTACCTGTGTCCTGTACCTGTGTCCTGTACCACTCTCCTGTACCTGTGTCCTGTACACTGTGCTGTGCCACATTGCTGTACCACTGTTCTTTGCCACTGTCCTGTATCAATGTGTTGTACCACTGTCCAGTAAATATACCCTGTACCACTGTCCCGTCAATGTATCTTTTACTACTATGCCGTACCATTGTCCTGTACCACTGTTCTGTACCTGTGTCCTGCACCCATGTGCTGTACCACTGTCCTGCACCACTATCATCATGTACCACTGTCATGTACCACTTGGCTGTACCACTGCCCTGTACCACTGTCCTGCACCACTGTCCTGTATCACTATCCTGTACCACTGTCCTGTACCACTGTGATGTACCACTGTAGTGTACCACTGTCCTGTACCACTGTGATGTACCACTTTAGTGTACCACTGTCCTGTACCACTGTTCTGTACCTCTGTCCTGTTCCACTGTGCTGCACCACTGTCCTGTACCACTGTGCTGTACAACTGTCTGGTACCACTACCCTGTAGCACTATCCTGCACCACTGTTCTGTACAACTGTCCTGTACCACTGTGCTGTACCACAGTGCTGTGCCACTGTCATGTACCACTGTCCTGCACCACTGTCCTGTTTCACTGTGCTGTACAACTGTTCTGTAAATGTGCCCTGTACCACTGTTCTTTAAATGTGCCCTATACATCTATGCTGTACCACAGTGCTGTACCACTGTCCTGTACCACTGTCCTGTATCACTGTGTTGTACCACTGTCCTGTAAATGTGTCCTGTACTACTGTCCTCCACTTGTGTCTTCTACCTGTGTCCTGTACATGTGTCCTCTACCTGTGTCCTGCATCTGTGTCCTGCACCTGTGTCCTGCACCTGTGTCCTGTACTACTGTCTTGTACATGTGTCCTGTACCTGTGTCCTGCACCTGTATCTTGTATTACTGTCTTGTATTACTGTCCTGCACCTGTATCCTTTATTACTGTCCTCTACCTGTTTGCTGCACATGTGTCTTCTACCTGTGTCCTGCACCTGTCTCCTGCAACTATGTCCTGTACATGTGTCCTGTACATGTGTCCTGTACCTGTGTCCTGCACCTGTGTCTAGTACTATTGTCCTGTACCTGTGTCCTGTATTTGTGTCCCGCACATGTGTCCTGTACTACTGTCCTGTACATGTGTCCTGTACCTGTGTCCCGCTCCTGTGTCCTGTACCTGTGTCCTGTACTACTGTCCTGTACCTGTGTCCTGTAATTGTGTCCTGTTCCTATGTCCTGTACTACTGTACTGTACCTGCGTCCTGTATCTGACCTGTACCTGTGTCCTGTACCTGTGTCCCGTACCAGTGTATTGATATTTTAATTAAAGTTACTAGTAGTAACTAACATTAACTGCCAGTTTCGACTAGTAACTACTAGTTTCTACTAGTAACTACTAGTAACTACTAGTTTCTACTAGTAACTACTAGTAACTACTATTATGAACTAGTAATTACTAGTACCCACTATTATCTAGTAGTTCCTACTATTAGCTATTACCATATGTTAGAAAGGTACAGGTGGTGCAGGTTGTACAGGTGGTACAGGTGGTACACGTAGTACAGGTTTTGCAGCTGGTGCAAGAGGTACAGGTCGTACAGGTTTTGCAGCTGGTGCAGGATGTACAGGTGGTACAGCTAGTACAGGTGGTATAGGTGGTACAGGTGGTACAGGTGGTATAGGTGGTACAGGTGGTATAGGTGGTGCAGGTGGTATAGGTGGTAAAGGTGGTATAGGTGGTACAGGTGGTATAGGTGGTACAGATGGTATAGATGGTACAGGTGGTATACGTGATTTAGGTGGTTCAGGTGGTGCAGGTGGTACAGATGGTATAGGTGGTACAAGTGTTATGGGTGATACAGGTGGTATAGGTGGTACAGGTGGTATAGGTGGTATAGGTGGTATAGGTGGTTCAGGTGGTGCAGGTGGTATAGGTGGTACAGGAGGTATAGGTGGTATTGGTGGTATAGGTGGTACAGCTGGTACAGGTGGTACAGGTGGTGTAGGTGGTACAGGTGGTATAGTTGGAACAGGTGGTACAGGGGGTATAGGTGGTACAGGTGGTATAGGTGGAACAGGTGGTACAGGGAGTATAGGTGGTACAGGTGGTATAGGTGGAACAGGTAGTATAGGTGGTACAGGTGGTATAGGTGGTACAGGTGGTATAGTTGGAACAGGTGGTACAGGGGGTATAGGTGGTACAGGTGGTATAGGTGGAACAGGTGGTACAGGGAGTATAGGTGGTACAGGTGGTATAAATAGTATAGGTGGAACAGGTGGTACAGGGGGTATAGGTGGTACAGGTGGCATAGGTGGTACAGGTGGTATAGGTGGTACTGTTGGTATAGGTGGTACAATTGTTATAGGTATTAGAGGTTGAATAGGTGGTACATTTGTATAGGTGGTATGGGTGGTTCAGGTGGTACGGGTGGCATAGGTGGTATAGGTGGTACTGTTGGTATAGGTGATATATTTGGTACAAGTGTTATGAGTGGTACAGGTTGTATAGATGGTACATGTGGTATAGATGGTATAGATGGTTCAGGTGGTGCAGGTGGTATAGGTGGTACAGGTGGTATAGATGGTACAGGTGGTATAGGTGGTACAGGTTGTATAGGTGGTACAGGTGGTATAGGTGGTTTAGGTGGTTCAGGTGGTGCAGGTGGTACAGATAATATAGGTGGTATAGGTGGTACAAGTGTTATGGGTGGTACATGTCTTATAGGCTGTACAGGTGGTATAGGTGGTTCAGGTGGTGCAGTTGGTATAAGTGGTACAGATGGTATAGGTGGTATAGGTGGTATAGGTGGTAGAGGTGGTAGAGGTGGTACAGGAGGTATAGGTGGTATAGGTGGTACAGGTGGTATAGGTGGTACAAGTGGTACAGCTGGTATAGGTGTTGTAGGTAGTATAGGTGGTACAAGCGGTACAGCTACTACAGGTGGTATAGGTGGTATAGGTGGTATAGGTGGTATAGGTGGTATAGGTGGTATAGGTGGTATAGGTGGTATAGGTGGTATAGGTGGTATAGGTGGTATAGGTGGTACAGGTGGTACATGTGGTACAGGTGGTATAGGTGGTACAGATTGAAGATATAGTATAGGTTTTACAGGTGGTATAGGTGGTACAGGAGATATAGGTGGTACTGGTGGTATAGGTGGTACAGCTGGTACAGGTAGTGTAGGTGGTATTGGTGGTATAGGTGGTACAGGTGGTACAGGTGGTGTATGTGATTCAGGTGGTATAGGTGGTACAGGCGGTATACTTAATATAGGGGGTACAGGTGGTGCAGGTGATATAGGTGGTACAGTTGGTATAGGTGGTACAGGTAGGATAAGTGGTACAGGCGGTATAGTTGGTATAGGTGGTACAGATGGTACAGGAGATATAAGTGGTACAGGGGGTATAGGTGATATAGGTGGTATAGATGATACAGATGATATAGGTGGTACAGAGGGTATAGGTGATATGGGTGGTATAGATGGTACAGATGATATAGGTGGTGTAGGTGGTATAGGTGGTACAAGTGATACAGGTGGTATAAATGGTATAGGTGGTACAAGTTTTATAAATGGTATAGGTGGTACAGGTGGTATATGTGGCACAGGTGGTATAAATGGTATAGGTGGTACAGGTGGTGTAGGTGGTATAGGTGGTACAATTGTTATAGGTGGTATAGGTGGTACGGGTTGTATAGGTGGTACAGTTGGTACAGGTGGTATAGGTGGTACAGTTGTACAGGTGGTATAGGTGGTACAGGTGGTACAGGTGGTATAGGTGGAACAGGTGGTATAGGTGGTACAGGTGGTATAGATGGTGCAGGTTTTATAGGTGGTGTAGGTGGCACAGATGGTACAGGTGGTACAGGTGGTACAGGTGGTGCAGGTGGTACAGGTGGTACAGGTGGTACAGGTGGTACAGGTCGTGCAGATAGTACAGGTAGTGCAGATGGTACAGGTTTAGATGGAAAAGGTGGTGGATATTGTACAGGTGGTGCAGATGGTACAGGTGATGCAGGTGGTGCAGATGATACAGATGGTGCAGGTGGTACAGGTGGGGCAGATGGTACAGGTGGTGGATATTGTACAGGCGGTGCAGATGGTACAGGTGGTGGATATTGTACAGGCAGTGCAGATGGAACAGGTGAAGCAAGTGGTGCAGATGGAACAGGTGGTGCAGATGCTACAGGTGGTACAGATGGTGCAGATGCCATAGGTGGTACAGGTGGTGCAGATGGTATAGGTGGTACAGGTTGTGCAGATGGTACAGGTGGTGCAGATAGTACAGGTGGTGCAGATAGTACAGGTGGTGCAGATGTTACAGGTGGTACAGGTAGTGCAGATGGTACAAGTGGTACAGGGGGAGCAGATGGTACAGGTGGTGCAGACGGTACAAGTGGTACAGGTGGTGCATATGGTACAGGTGGTGTAGATGGTACAGGTGGTGTAGATGGTACAGGTGGTGCAGATGGTACAGGTGGTGCAGATGGTACAGGTGGTACAGGTGTACTCCCCCTGACCGAGGCAGTATTGATCTTCCGTCCCCGTACACACACACACACACACACACACACACACACACACACACACACACACACACACACACATACACACACTCACACACATACACACACACACACACACACACACACAAACACACACACACACCAAGTAGCGGCCAGTGAAGAGGCGGGGCCAGGAGCTGTGAATCGGCCCCTGCAACCACAACTAGGTGAGTACACACACACACACACACACACACACACACACACACACCAGTGACAGGATGTTCCAGAGAGGGAACACAGAAACAAGGGACACAACTGGAAGCTGAAGACTCAGATGAGTCAAAGGGATGTTAGGAAGCATTTCTTCAGCCACAGAGTAGTCAGGAAGTGGAATAGTCTAGAGAAAGATATAGTGGAGGCAGGAACCATACACAGTTTTAAGACGAGGTATGATAAAGCTCATGGAGCAGGGAGAGCAGAGACCCAGTAGCGGGCAGCGAAGAGGCGGGGCCAGGAGCTGAGTCTCGACCCCTGCAACCACAATTAGGTGAGTACACACACACACACACAACCCCCCACACACAACCCACACACACACACACACACACGCCTTATCAGTAGTACTGGTAGTAGTGATAGTAGTAATGGACAACAAATGTAGTCCCAATGTTTAAAATATGAGACAGACATGAAGCACTAAACTACAGACCAGTGTCACTGACGTGTATAGTATGACCAGTGTCACTGACGTGTATAGTATGCAAGGTCATGGAGAAGATAGTCAGGAGGAGAGTGGTGGAGCACCTAGAAAGGAATGAGTTTATCAACGATGGCCAACACGATTTCAGGGACGGGAAATCCTGTGTCACGAACCTACTGGAGTTCTATGACAGGGTGACGGCAGTAAGACAAGAGAAAGAGAGAGGGGTGGGTAGACTGTATTTTCTTGGATTGTAAGAAGGCGTTTGACACAGTTCCACACAAGAGATTAGTGCAGAAGCTGGAGGACCAGGCAGGGATAACAAGGAAGGCACTACAATGGATCAGGGAATACCTGTCAGGAAGACAACAGCGAGTCATGGTACGTGGCGAGGTGTCAGAGTGGGCGCCTGTGACGAGCGGGGTGATACAGGGGTCAGTCCTGGGACCAGTGCTGTTTCTGGTATTTGTGAACGACATGACAGAAGGAATAGACTCCGAAGTGTCCCTGTTTGCAGATGATGTGAAGTTGATGAGAAGAATTCATTCGGACGAGAACCAGGCAGAACTACAAAGGGATCTGGAGAGGCTGCAAGCCTGGTCCAACAACTGGCTCCTGGAGTTCAACCCCACCAAATGCAAAGAAGACCACAGACGGAGTGCAGTCTAGGGGGCCAGAGACTACAAACCTCACTCAAGGAAAAGGATCTTGGGGTGAGTATAACACTGAGCACATCTCATGAGGCGCACATAAAAAATAACTGCTGGGATTGGGCGCCTAGC